>CM069865.1:76302459-76554959 GCA_036172795.1 Pelodytes ibericus | reverse complement strand
TATCCCTCTCTCCTGTCTCTTCCTGTTATCCCTCTCTCCTGTCTCTTCCTGTTATCCCTCTCTCCTGTCTCATCCTGTTATCCCTCTCTCCTGTCTCTTTCTGTTATCCCTCTCTCCTGTCTCTTCCTGTTATCCCTCTCTCCTGTCTCTTCCTGTTATCCCTCCCCCTGTCTCTTCCTGTTATCCCTCTCTCCTGTCTCTTCCTGTTATCCCTCTCTCCTGTCTCTTTCTGTTATTCTTATCTCCTGTCTCTTCCTGTTATCCCTCTCTCCTGTCTCTTTCTGTTATTCTTATCCCCTGTCTCTTCCTGTTATCCCTCTCCCCTGTCTCTACCTGTTATCCCTCTCTCCTGTCTCTTTCTGTTATCCCTCTCTCCTGTCTATTCCTGTTATCCCTTTCTCCTGTCTCTTTCTGTTATCCCTCTCTCCTGTCTCTTCCTGTTATCCCTCTCTCCTGTCTCTTTCTGTTATCCCTCTCTCCTGTCTCTTCCTGTTATCCCTCTCTCCTGTCTCTTCCTGTTATCCCTCTCTCCTGTCTCTTCCTGTTATCCCTCTCTCCTGTCTCTTCCTGTTATCCCTCTCTCCTGTCTCTTCCTGTTATCCCTCTCTCCTGTCTCTTTCTGTTATCCCTCTCTCCTGTCTCTTTCTGTTATCCCTCTCTCCTGTCTCTTCCTGTTATCCCTATCTCCTGTCTCTTTCTGTTATCCCTCTCTCCTGTCTCTTCCTGTTATCCCTCTCTCCTGTCTCTTCCTGTTATCCCTCTGTCCTGTCTCTTCCTGTTATCCCTCTCCCCTGTCTCTTTCTGTTATCCCTCTCTCCTGTCTCTTCCTGTTATCCCTCTCTCCTGTCTCTTCCTTTTATCCCTCTCTCCTGTCTCTTCCTGTTATCCCTCTCTCCTGTCTCTTTCTGTTATCCCTCTGTCCTGTCTCTTCCTGTTATCCCTCTCTCCTGTCTCTTCCTGTTATCCCTATCTCCTGTCTCTTCCTGTTATCCCTCTGTCCTGTCTCTTCCTGTTATCCCTCTGTCCTGTCTCTTCCTATTATCCCTCTCTCCTGTCTCTTCCTGTTATCCCTCTCTCCTGTCTCTTCCTGTTATCCCTCTCTCCTGTCTCTTCCTGTTATCCCTCTCTCCTGTCTCTTCCTGTTATCCCTCTCTCCTGTCTCTTCCTGTTATCCCTCTCTCCTGTCTCTTCCTGTTATTCCTCTCTCCTGTCTCTTCCTGTTATCCCTTTCCCCTGTCGCTTCCTGTTATCCCTCTCTCCTGTCTCTTCCTGTTATCCCTCTCTCCTGTCTCTTCCTGTTATCCCTCTGTCCTGTCTCTTCCTGTTATCCCTCTGTCCTGTCTCTTCCTATTATCCCTCTCTCCTGTCTCTTCCTGTTATCCCTCTCTCCTGTCTCTTCCTGTTATCCCTCTCTCCTGTCTCTTCCTGTTATCCCTCTCTCCTGTCTCTTCCTGTTATCCCTCTCTCCTGTCTCTTCCTGTTATCCCTCTCTCCTGTCTCTTCCTGTTATTCCTCTCTCCTGTCTCTTCCTGTTATCCCTTTCCCCTGTCGCTTCCTGTTATCCCTCTCTCCTGTCTCTTCCTGTTATCCCTCTCTCCTGTCTCTTCCTGTTATCCCTCTCTCCTGTCTCTTCCTGTTATCCCTCTCTCCTGTCTCTTCCTGTTATCCCTTTCCCCTGTCTCTTCCTGTTATCCCTCTCTCCTGTCTCTTCCTGTTATCCCTCTCTCCTGTCTCTTCCTTTTATCCCTCTCTCCTGTCTCTTCCTGTTATCCCTCTCTCCTGTCTCTTTCTGTTATCCCTCTGTCCTGTCTCTTCCTGTTATCCCTCTCTCCTGTCTCTTCCTGTTATCCCTATCTCCTGTCTCTTCCTGTTATCACTCTGTCCTGTCTCTTCCTGTTATCCCTCTGTCCTGTCTCTTCCTATTATCCCTCTCTCCTGTCTCTTCCTGTTATCCCTCTCTCCTGTCTCTTCCTGTTATCCCTCTCTCCTGTCTCTTCCTGTTATCCCTCTCTCCTGTCTCTTCCTGTTATCCCTCTCTCCTGTCTCTTCCTGTTATTCCTCTCTCCTGTCTCTTCCTGTTATCCCTTTCCCCTGTCGCTTCCTGTTATCCCTCTCTCCTGTCTCTTCCTGTTATCCCTCTCTCCTGTCTCTTCCTGTTATCCCTCTGTCCTGTCTCTTCCTGTTATCCCTCTGTCCTGTCTCTTCCTATTATCCCTCTCTCCTGTCTCTTCCTGTTATCCCTCTCTCCTGTCTCTTCCTGTTATCCCTCTCTCCTGTCTCTTCCTGTTATCCCTCTCTCCTGTCTCTTCCTGTTATCCCTCTCTCCTGTCTCTTCCTGTTATCCCTCTCTCCTGTCTCTTCCTGTTATTCCTCTCTCCTGTCTCTTCCTGTTATCCCTTTCCCCTGTCGCTTCCTGTTATCCCTCTCTCCTGTCTCTTCCTGTTATCCCTCTCTCCTGTCTCTTCCTGTTATCCCTCTCTCCTGTCTCTTCCTGTTATCCCTCTCTCCTGTCTCTTCCTGTTATCCTTTTCCCCTGTCTCTTCCTGTTATCCCTCTCTCCTGTCTCTTCCTGTTATCCCTCTCTCCTGTCTCTTCCTGTTATCCCTCTCTCCTGTCTCTTCCTGTTATCCCTCTCTCCTGTCTCTTCCTGTTATTCCTCTCTCCTGTCTCTTCCTGTTATCCCTTTCCCCTGTCGCTTCCTGTTATCCCTCTCTCCTGTCTCTTCCTGTTATCCCTCTCTCCTGTCTCTTCCTGTTATCCCTTTCCCCTGTCTCTTCCTGTTATCCCTCTCTCCTGTCTCTTCCTGTTATCCCTCTCTCCTGTCTCTTCCTGTTATCCCTCTCTCCTGTCTCTTTCTGTTATTCTTATCTCCTGTCTCTTCCTGTTATCCCTCTCTCCTGTCTCTTCCTGTTATCCCTCTCTCCTGTCTCTTCCTGTTATTCCTCTCTCCTGTCTCTTCCTGTTATCCCTTTCCCCTGTCGCTTCCTGTTATCCCTCTCTCCTGTCTCTTCCTGTTATCCCTCTCTCCTGTCTCTTCCTGTTATCCCTTTCCCCTGTCTCTTCCTGTTATCCCTCTCTCCTGTCTCTTCCTGTTATCCCTCTCTCCTGTCTCTTCCTGTTATCCCTCTCTCCTGTCTCTTTCTGTTATTCTTATCTCCTGTCTCTTCCTGTTATCCCTCTCTCCTGTCTCTTCCTGTTATCCCTCTCTCCTGTCTCTTCCTGTTATCCCTCTCTCCTGTCTCTTCCTGTTATCCCTCTCTCCTGTCTCTTCCTGTTATCCCTTTCCCCTGTCTCTTCCTGTTATCCCTCTCTCCTGTCTCTTCCTGTTATCCCTCTCTCCTGTCTCTTCCTGTTATCCCTCTCTCCTGTCTCTTCCTGTTATCCCTCTCTCCTGTCTCTTTCTGTTATTCTTATCTCCTGTCTCTTTCTGTTATTCTTCTCTCCTGTCTCTTCCTGTTATCCCTCTCTCCTGTCTCTTCCTGTTATCCCTCTCTCCTGTCTCTTCCTGTTATCCCTCTCTCCTGTCTCTTCCTGTTATCCCTCTCTCCTGTCTCTTCCTGTTATTCCTCTCTCCTGTCTCTTCCTGTTATCCCTTTCCCCTGTCGCTTCCTGTTATCCCTCTCTCCTGTCTCTTCCTGTTATCCCTCTCTCCTGTCTCTTCCTGTTATCCCTTTCCCCTGTCTCTTCCTGTTATCCCTCTCTCCTGTCTCTTCCTGTTATCCCTCTCTCCTGTCTCTTCCTGTTATCCCTCTCTCCTGTCTCTTTCTGTTATTCTTATCTCCTGTCTCTTCCTGTTATCCCTCTCTCCTGTCTCTTCCTGTTATCCCTCTCTCCTGTCTCTTCCTGTTATCCCTCTCTCCTGTCTCTTCCTGTTATCCCTCTCTCCTGTCTCTTTCTGTTATCCCTCTCTCCTGTCTCTTTCTGTTATCCCTCTCTCCTGTCTCTTCCTGTTATCCCTCTCTCCTGTCTCTTCCTGTTATCCCTCTCTCCTACGAGATGGGCTGTAACAGCGGCCTGATTTAATTACTTAATACCCTGCTGATCCACTGCGTCCTTAAAAAAAAATCACAAACTGCGCCACTCTACAAAAACAAAACAAAAAACGTGGTTTGTCTACGTGATTTGTGGCCCTGCACATGTCGGAGACCGGGAACCGTCTGTTCAACTCCAACCAAAAGTATCTGCAATTCCATGGACACAATGGGAGAATTCATAAGCAGGATGGATTCAAATGATTTCCCACTGTTATAAATGTCCACAAATATGGAAACAGATGATACGATCACGCCTGGCTCCCATTTCATCTTTGTAAAAGACTGGATGGAGAACATTGTCAGCATCGTATCTAAGCAACTGCACGCATACACACACCTCTTTCTTGTTTCGAAACTTGGACCCTTCAGGTGTTTGAATGTCAAGCAGAGATTTCAGCACTGGAACGACTATTTTTTGTACATTATCTCTGTTTTTAATTTATGTGAAATTCCCTTCATTTTATTTATTTTGTGGAGTTTTGGTCCTGTTGGTGGAGTTTTGATCCTGTTTGATCTGGTTAATCTCCTCTCTTTGTATTGGAAGGCAGGTAAAACAATTGTACACAGCCACCTAGTGCTGCCCACTATGATACACAGGAGCCAGTAAGAAAGCAGGGGAGTATCTTATGACATCATCATGCAGGCTTTGGCCATGGTTGTAAAGTGAGACTGGCTGGAAGATTTTGGACTGTGTTGCATCATGGGAAATATTCACAAAATGAAGCCAGGAAATAAACACCTAATTTTGTTTTGTCATTGTTCCATATAGACTTAAAAGCATGTGTACGGTAAAAATTAGGGATGGTGAAACATCTTGCCCAAAAAACAAACAAAAAATCACCCATTCCCTCCTCCTTCCAAATTCCATAAAGGAACAGCCCAATTGTCAACTAACTGAAAGAAAAATAAAACTGAGCTGGTGCTCCTCAATAACTCATTGGCATGCCACTCAAAATTGTAAATGTCCAAAGAGGGACACTTTTGTTTTTGGGGGAAGTGGCTGAAAGTGTGGCTATGGGTGGGGTGGTTTTTAGGTGGTGTTATGATTAATTGGAAACTATGTTTGATATTTGGTAATAATTATAATAATAATTGTTATTATTTACAAAAAGTACTATATAAACACTTACTGCATTTTTAAAACACTAAATGGTGAGTTTTAATGCTTTGGAGCTCTGTGATACACTTGTATACTGCGGATGTGACCAAATATCATCAGTGGTCCTCTAAAACCCCAAATCCAGGAAGAAAGACACGTCCTAAATCTACAGAAGTTGAGGCTATGTTGGCGCTTTTAAGCGCATTTTTTTGTGTTATTGTATTTTGTCCATTTTTATATAGTGTGTGGTTTAGGGACACACTACCACAGTGCTACTGAGAGCTATCTGAATACAGCGCTGGGTACACCTCTCTCTTTTTTTGCAGAAAGTAATGTATACTTGATCAGATTAATTGTAGACTGTGTGCTTCTCTTGATATTTGATCTAAACCACCTTAATGATGCACTTTCTCTAAGTATCCCCAATTTGAATTAAAGTGTCACAACCTTAAAATATAGTCTCAAGCATGGCAACACATAACCCCTTAGGGACAAACACAACTGAATTCTATTATAATTTCTTTTAAAGCGTGGTAGACTTCCGCGGAAAAAAATCAGTCTAGTTTGTTACCTCCCACCTTGTTTCAGCTGTGCCGGTTCACTTGCCACAATGGCGCCTCTTCTTTTACCACGAAGAGGGAGAAACCGCGGAGAGACATCTCTCCACCATTTCTCCCTCTTCGTGGTAAAAAATTTTTAAATATCAGACTCCGGTTCTACACTAGCCTTAGCAGTTTCTCTAGATTTGTGCAAAAATACGTGGAAGTACCTGCCATTTTTAGAATATTTCTTTAAAGACCAGATTGTGTTTACAGACTCGATCATAAATTGTAACCTCAATGATGAGAATACTAGACAATAAAATGCCCCAAACTGCTAAATATTTATTTATAGCATTTTATATAGCGCTATCACATTGAGCAGCCTTGCACCAGAATAGTGTTACACACGGAGCATACACATGTCATGTATAAGTACGTACTGATACGGAAAGTCTGGAGGGCCCTGCTCTTTGAAGCGTGGCACTGGTAGGCATGGTACTAGAGACAGACGATCTTCATGTCTCAATATGTTAGTGGAATTTGCATCGAGGAGCATTGGTAAGGATCTATAACTTGGCTTGGAAAAGCAGGTTGTGACTGTGTGTTTGAGTGAGTGTCTCAGCTCTTGTTTCCTTGTGTACATAGCCAGCAGTTGGAACATCTTGTGAGAAAGTCTTGAAGTCCTGACAGATACATGTTCACAGCTTGCTCGTCTGTGCAGCATTCTGGGCCCCTCGTTCCCCTCTTATTGCTACAAGATGCCCATTTTAACCACTTAAAGGACAACTATAGGTGAAAAAAAGAAGTTGTGCTTAGTTGAAAAATTGCAGCGTAGACATTTAAAAACAGAAATGTTTTAATGAAAGAATACAAATAACGTGCCTTATTGAGCCGTCTTTGCTCTGTATAGCGCTATTGTGGGACGGATGTATTGTTTAGAATCATGTGTCAAATGGACCAGATCTTCCTTCATCTGACCCAAGATTCTAAACAATATGTCCGCCCCCCGGACTGATCTCAACAGAGAAATTCCGACTCAATAAGGTATTTTATTTGTATTCTCTCATTAAAGCATTTCTATATAAAATGTCTATACTATGATTTTTCAATTAAATTGTTTTGTTTCTTTGTATTTATATTTCTCTAGTGGGCTGCTTGTAAATCATGTGTCAGATGTATGTTATAATGTTTTTTATTTGTTTATGGCAAAAGGTTTGGAAAGTTTTTCACTGAGGTCAGTATGTCTGGAAGTAATGCAGGTGAAGCAAATGTTTCTTATTATATGCAGCTTTGTGGGAAAACTCATGATTGTATAGGTAGAATATGTATAAAGTGTGCGAGTCTGTATAATGGATGTTACGCTGTGCGCACTTCCTAAACCTCTGGGTTGCTCTGGCCGTCGATGCATCATTGCCACCCATCTATATAAAAATCAGTGCCTCGCAAGTGTCGTAGAACTTCTACCCAAGTCTGTTTAATTACTTTTATTGAAACACTTCCTTGCCACAGTGTAATAAATGGGGAGATTCACGTCTACCTCTGATGTAAGTTTGTTAGCACACAGCTTAAAAAAAATATTTGCAGGATTTAGAAACTAAACAAATCAATTTAGGAGACCACCAAGCAATTTTCAGAGCTGGGGAAATGGTACCTCTATGGTATAAATGTAAACCAATCAAAAACTTTAGGAGCCAAATGTTTTTTGGGGCCATGGCTCCCAGGCTTTTGGGAATTGCCAAGACCTGTACGAACAAAATGCAAAAACGTTAACAGTAGAATAAAACAAACAAACAAAGAATTCTACAAACACAATAGAAAACAAAAAGTAAAATCCCGTGAACACTTGTTCAATGGCTTCCTAAAAAACTGTGTCGCCACAGAGTGGGTCCTTGCTGAGTACATACAAATGAAGCTGCTCTCTGTTTTATTTGGAAGATTATTAAAATTACAGTATGTCAGCATCGCTGGTGGCAAGCCATCATTTTCATACATTGGAACGTGTCTTCAAACTAGTAATTATTCTGTGTAATAACATGATGTGTCTTGTAATTTTCCCCTGTGCCAAAAGAAAAAAAATAATATAAGTATTGCATGACTGCACTCACTATAGATGAAGGTTTACTTTTATTTAAATAGTGTAGTAATTATAGTGGCCTCATCTGTGTGAATTTTAGTTTATGTTTAGTTTGTTTTTCCGAAGCTCGGACCTCGATAAAACCCTGTCAGTTGTAACACATAATAATTTTTTTGTTTCTTTTTTCTTTCGAAAATTCAGCTTCTATTGTCAATCACAAGTGGTGGTGTCAGATGAATCCTTGTATGGAAGGAGAAGATTGCAAGGTCTTACCGGATCTTACCGGCTGGTCCTGCAGCAGTGGAAACAAAATTAAAACCACCAAGGTAGATATGGAACGAACTCGAGAAAATGGGAATATATTTGTGGTTGTAAAGGACGAGAGGCCAGGCAAATGTTTTTATTTTTTGGTGTGGTACAGAGGGGTCAGACATCAATGTCATTGTGAATGGCATAACCCGAATCCTAAAACGAACCCCTAACCTTAATACTTCTGTACGCCGTGACGAATCAGCCCCGCTGAACTGTCAGCAGCTGAAAGGTCCGCGATGAAACTGCCGCTCCGATGAACAGTCCCATTCGGCTATAGAAGGCCACACCCATCATCAAGAGCGGCATCATTACGTTTAATAGCAGGAGTACTGTTAAAGTATGCCCCCATGTCATCTGGGAAGTTTGATTTATGAAATGTTTACCAGAAAGTTAATCTTTGTATTGACCTTAAACTTATTTATAAAGGGTAATTATATCTTTTATACAGAGAAAACAATACCACTTTTGTCTTCCATTCCTTTAATAAATGTTGTATCCCGTCTCTGAACCCATTCCCGCTAGTGTAGTGAGAAATCCTCTCTCTCACATGTAACTAACCTTTAACTGCGCCAGAATTAAGTTTAAAAAATTACTCCCATGGTCTTAAACATGTGATAGAAACACTTTAATATAGACATTTTTCTATTTTTCGCTTTGGCCTCATTCAATTCATTCTATATGCAGAGTCTAGTCTCCTTGGGTGTTGAAATGAAAACCAATATAAAAAACATAAATTTCCTTTATAACATTATGTTTAAACTAAATAAATCTCTGCACTCTATTTTCCCTTTGAGCAATCAACTTTTTTTTTTTTTTTTACATATCTATGTTTATTTCATTTTTTCCTTACACATGATTTTACTTTTTCACATGAAAAAAAAAGTATAATATTTGATATGACATGAAAAATATGCCTAAACTCTGCTGTCTCTTTCCCTTATTTGCTGCTAACACGTCTCATCGTGATTAGAAAAGACAAGAGTGAATCGGAATGTGTACAATAGAGGCTTTAATGCATTTTTAAGCGCAACTGTAGCAAAACATGTACTTATGTTAAACTGAAAGATTGTATCAAGTGTAGATGGTTTATAAAGAAATTATTTAATGAAAGAATACAAATGAAGTGTCTTATTGAGCCTTCTTTACTCCATATTGTTCTCTCAGGGGGCAGACATAGTGTTTTGAATCTTGGGTCAGATCTTCACTCACCTTGGTTCATATGAACAAAGATCTGACCAAAGATTCTAAACAAGATGGCTGCCTCCAGGTAGAGCTATATGGGGTAAAGATGGCTCAATAATGCATTTTGTTTGTATTATTTTATTAAAGCATTTCTATATAAAATGCCTGCACTTGATGCCATCTTTCAATTAAACAGAACTTAATTTTTTGCGCAGTTGTCCTTCAAGGAAAGGGATGTCCTTTATACTCTTTATACTACATTTACTAGGCTTCTTGGAAAGTTATTTAACATGGGCGGATTTAGAAGTAACTATTCCATCCATCTCTGTCATAATCGGTTCATCATGTATTCCTTGTGCAACAAAATATTGATAAAGGTTATTGTTATAGATCCGGGTTTGACCAATTGGAAGATGCCCGAAATACAAGGTGGAACACTAAGGGGTAATGTGAAAACAATACTATTTTACAGAAAAAGTAGTAGATACCTGCAATAACCTTCCAGTTATGTTGTAGCTGTGCATCGAGCTATTCTGAAGAACAAAATGTTTTTTTCATTTTTGTTATGGTCTATGATGCTCAGTCAGCAATTGCCTTTATAGATTCTGTTTGTAATTGGTTGATGGAGGAGGATCTTGGATTGTAAGATTGTTTGCACTGAAAGTATTCCCATTTCTCATGCAGAAGCAGTGCTTTATTTCGGCTTTCTACTTCATGTGTCAGTTCTCCTAACATTATATCTAGTTTCCTCTTATCTTGTCACTAAGGCCTGGTACTTAAATCTTCCCCTCACATTGGTGCCTAAATAAATAGTAACTTGCACGCTGATAGATTAGTTTGCGGACAACTTAAAGAGGGAATAAACCCCAAAATAAAAGTTTGCCATATAAAAGTCCCCTAATTCTTAAATTGTATCATGTTTTAATGTGCTGGCATAAACATTGTATCTATAAATCTGGAGCATGCTGTGTGCTCCCTCTTCTACTACAGTGCTGTCATCTTGTGTCTGTCTACTCCCTCTTACTACAGTGTCATAATTCCAAGTTGTTCATATATGTATAAAAATTATGATTTGGGTTTTTACTACCACTGTAATGATGTGACGGGAGGGTCCCACGAAAATATCCCAGCACAGGGTCACATAGTAACACCAGGTGGGAAACGAGAGAGCTCAATGTAGAGGGCCATAGAGGCTCAAAAAGATATAGGGTGAACAAAAAATGAATAAGCCTACAACAAACACTTGGTATGATTGGCTGCCAGACAAGAAAACTGAGCAAATTGTGAATGCAGCAAGCTTGCCAACTGACCTTCTCATAAGAATGTCATTTTTACCAATTATTTTTATAACCATGGAGCATCTACTAGGAATATTAAAAAGACAACAGTGCAGCCTGTTTAGACGCAAGTACTTCTGGGTATTTGGTGCACTAGATTTACAATAATTATGGTCAGCCCAATATATCTACAATTTTCTGAAACTTTGGATTTTTTTTTTAAAAGGTAGATTGTTTTAAAATCATTTTAAATTGTTTTTAATTTTTTTTTAACACGTTCTTGTTTTTGCTTTTTTTGCAGGTGACGCGGTAGCAGACAAAGTATCAGAAGGGATTACAAATGTTCATGGATTTGTCAAAGGATACTGAAATTTTATCAGAAGCTACGTGGAGTACAACATGCTCTCTCTTTCCGTTTCAATTCAGGGCACCATACGAACTACGAGCCACCAAGATGATTGGACGTACATTTTCCCTCTTATCAAAAACGAGAGAATTACATATGGTCTGATACAACCTTTATGGACGAATATGACTCAAAATTGGGTCCCAGTGATGCAATAAACATGTTATCTTTGAACTCAAAAATCTTGGAGGTCGAATTGAAAAATCCAGCTGGAGAACTGACAATACCTCTCTCCGTCAATCTTTTTTTCAGGATAAAAAATGTAAAAATAATGAATCATTGCAATGCTGAAAGTAGACATTGTTTCAAAACCAAATTTATTAAACAAAGACTGATTTTTTTTTTTTTTTTGACAATAGTGAGGAAGTCGGTAAGTATGATCCAAAACGATTTTGGATACTTTTTCACTTTTCAGTAAGTTTCTCTGTGTTATTTTAAAACTTTGTATTTTTTTTCTTTAAAAAAAAAAAAAGATTAGAACCATTTTTTTGTTCTACCTGTCAGATCCACTGTTCTCTAGATGATAGGACTGTGTTTTTTTCTCTCTCAGTAATCTTTAAAAAAAAAAAACTGCATAGGACAAAGTTTAAAAAAATGTTAATTAGTTTTAGAAGTATTGTATTACAGAACTATTTTTCATGAATAGATTTCAATGACAGATAATAATATTTGAAATATTCTTACAAAGAACTAGGGGAAAGACAATAAAAGATTGGGAAAGATCTATAATTACTTGGTTTTTATACTCTTCTCTCTGTATTCACAGGCTATAACATTTACCTGTTTCAAGTAGTAATTCCAAAACTGTAAAAAAAAAAAAAAAAAAAGAGAAAGAAAAATGAAACAAAATAAAAGTACAACCATTAGTCTGTATAATTGGTCTCCTTTGCATGATTCAGGCACCTGGAAAGTGAAATGTTATGTTCTTTTTGGCTATGAAGGTTACACTTTTTTTTCATGGGTTTTTTTCTGATCATATTTTTAACCTTATAAAAATACCCTTCGGAATGCTTAGGTGTCTGCCTTGTCCTCACATTGTAATTACTGTAATGGAAAGGTAAAAAGACCAAAAGGGTGTCTCTATTCTTTCACACTTAAAATATTTAGTTATAAAGAGGAATTCTGGGGGCTGGGGAACAATCACGTGATGGAAGCAGGGGAAGTTCCAGGTTTCTGGGGGTAATAAGTGAAAAATCTGATTGGTCCAAAAGGTCTCTTCTCAGTTAAGCAATGTAGGGTCCCCTAAGTAAGTTGGACCCCTAAGCAGACACTTAATTCACTTATATGGTATAACCACTACTGCACATTACCAGCATCTAGATTTCTGAGCACCTTGCTGCTCTAGGATGAAGATACTGCTGAATCAATCCTGGAAATACACACACATTCTGGGACCTTCTGAAATACACTCAGACCTAGTGGAGCCCACGGGAACTCACAATCTAAACATTTCTATGTTGTTTAATGTATTAGTGGTTGGTAACCTTGCATCATGAGTAAGAGAGAGAAGTCACAGTGCTTTATATTCTGTTTCATACTTGTCAACTTTCTAGAGCTGCTTGCCAGAATGCACTGGGGCCAACATGGGACAGGCTCACATGATCCTGCGAGAGAGAGCTCCAGTTTCCACCGATACTGTAAAGTTCCATCTGGAATGCTCGCTAAGTGTTAGGGAACCATACCAGGTGTTCTACATATTCTTATTTCAGCAAAACTGGGTAATCCCTAAATCCTGGACCGTTGGGGATCCTTGAGGACATGTTTGAGAAGCACTGATATATAGGATCAAAACACATGAATTAGAAGAAAGACATGATTTAGAAGAAAGACATGAATTAGAAGAAAGAGCCTGCTCTTTTCCTTGCTATAGTTACATATTTGCATTTTTCAGCTAGTCAGTTCCAGTTAATGTCATGCATTTTCTAATGTGATATTATGAATTATGGGAATAGCGTTTTCTAATGATGCTTTAAAAAACAAAATAACACTATGTCGAGTGACAGAAACCTCATAACCTCTCTAAATTGTGACAATCGGAGAATGAAAATTGCTATGGCTCAATAAAAAAACACGTATTGGAGAGTCCAATTACTGCAATTTTCTTACAGGGAACTGTCCGTGCTGTTATCCAAATAACACATAAAATTTCACAACCCTGAGGTAATTCACCTTAATGTTTTCTTTCAATGGAGAGACTGAAGTTAATTTTAGTTCTAACTTAAAGTAAAATATTTGGGGATTTGTGTCCTCTTGTGTGTGTGTGACGCAACATGAACAAGCTTGTCCCTCATTGAAATCCCAAATATCTATGATTTTGTACAGCAAAGACGGATTTCATGCGATAGTTCTGTTTTTGTGTTCCTGTCCTGACAAATCCAGGTCTTGTCTACCACCTACGTAGAACATTATGTACAACTGTATTTGGTTAAGCCATACATAGTCTAAATGTAGAACAATAGGCCGCCAGATATCCGATACTTGTAGGCGGGGAGCTGGAACCCAATCTTGCGGGCTCCCACAACTTTGTGTAATGTCACACGGCATCATGTGACCTCACCCCTTTGATTTTGCCCCTTCCGCAGACTTATGAGGAATGGGAGCAAGGGAGGCAGAAGGGTGATTGCCCACTGGGCTGCTCTCTAATCTCTCTCTATGGGCAGGGACTGCACCACTTTTAAATGCCCCAGTTGTTCCCCCTTTCGATTTTTCTACCCACTTGTCTTGTCTGCCTGTCAATCTCTGTACATTATTGGTCAGCAAATCTATCTTGCATGTCAATGTGTGTCTATCTCCGATGATATCAGGTGGGCCGATGCATTGGCACCAAGGGCAACTCAATTGTTTTTTGACCCCTGGGCCAACAGTGGCTGTCGCACCCCTGGATGGGAGACTTATATTATTAAAGTTTGGAAATAGCGCAAACTTACATATTTATTCTTCCAAAATGAGAAAAGTAGGGGCAGTTTTTCTGGAATTTGGCACACGGTTTTAACCAACCACAAGGCAACAGTGATCGCAAAAATACTGGATTCTCCACTTATTTTATTCACATTGCCTTGAAAAAAGACTTTTCATAATTGCGTAGAACAGTTTCTCCCGCAATTAAAAGCCTAATCTGTTCTTACAAATCCCTCCCCCCCCCCCGCCACAGATTTTTGTCAGGGATTTTTCCATGTCTATTGAGTGCCACGGAACGTGCGTCATATACTTCCATACGATGAAGACGCATTTCGCTTTCTGATGCTACATAACTATCCGTTCCCCCCCCCCCCAGTCTTGTTTCTTTGCTCAGGTATTTTTTTGTTTTGTTTCGTCTCCTGAGATTGTAAGGAGCTGATCCATGAAATGAGATTTAGTGGTTATTTAAAACATATTAATATGCCCATCAATCAATAAATGAACTCGCAGTAGCTCTATGATAATGTCATTGCTATCAGATCCTCTCACCGCATGCTGAGATGAAAACCAAGATACATTTTTTTTATAGAAAAGAAAACAGGCAGCGTGTATGAAACTGCATATAGACACAGTACTTGTACCATTAGGGATTAGGCTTTTATTTCTAGAAATCAAATTTATTACCATGGTTCAGCAACTATTTGATGCTCATTAATTTACCAGCATATTGACCCTACAAACTGTTCAAGGATGTAAATTGCCTTAAAGTACATGGTGACGTATAAACATCATGACTATATGTCCAGGTTAAGGGGTGTAGAAATGTACACCTTAATTTTCCTAAAAAGGGACATGTTTTTCATCTATGTGAAGGGTGTTTATTTTTTTACTTTCAAATAATATTCAGTTCTCTTGTAGTTTTACATTTAAATACTTTCACCGGGCCCTCTAAATTCAGGGCTATCCAATAAGGTTGGATTCAGTTATATGCAGTTTTTAGGACAACTGGTAAATGTTTATTTTTATCTCTTTACTTGATACATATATACACTTATCTCACAATCTGTAGGTGCCTCTTTAAAAGGCTGTTCTAGGTAATAGGATGCCCGATCAGAAGTGGGTGGAGTTATCTGGGAAGTGTATAGTACACCCCTGAAAGTGGGTGGGGCCAGTTAGGTAGTAGGCTGAGCTAAAAACCACTGTACCCACTAACATGGAGACCCTTCTAAATGAAAGTGATAATAGATTACAACTGATTGGTTTGTAGGGCAGGCAAGAAGCACGGAGAACCTAGTGAATGATTGATCAGTCCATGATGTAGTATTGTAAATATATATATACATATATATATAGAATATTATATAATAAAGCTAGATTTTCTGCTTCATTGTTTAAAAAAAAAAAAGTTAAACATTTTTCCATGATGACAAATAATTGTGCTATACATTTTGTCCTCTAAGTGCTAACCTTGAAGGATGAAAGTGAATAGAAAACTATTTTTTTTGATCCGCATTTGTTTTCAGTGGTGTCCTTCATCATTTGGTGACATAAAAAATAGTTAGGAAGAAACTTTAGAGTGGAAACTAGGTATATTTAAATGTTTTCTTTTCTCACAAATATCACATGAAAAAAAAAATAGTATTAGACTTACACTCCTGTGTTACTCAGTAGACGACTTGGATGTAGCCCACATTTATTTCAGAATGAGTTAAAAAAAAAAAAGGATAGGTTAAGGGTAGGGAAATTTTGTCAGAAAACAAATTTATTGGAAAAGGAAATCCCAAGTCTAGTTAGGGATTAGGTGTGTTAGTGATTGTTACGAGAGTGTTTGTATGTATTAGTGTGAGTTTGTATTAGTGAGTGTGTTTGTGTGAGAGTGTGTTTGTGTGAATTAGTAAGTGTGATTGTGTGAGAGTGTGTTTGTGTGTATTAGTGAGTGTGATTGTGTGAGAGTGTGTTTGTGTGTATTAGTGAGCATTATGTGGGAGAGTGTGTTTGTGTGTATTAGTGAGTGTTAATTGTGAGAGTGTGTTTGTGTGTATTAGTGAGTGTTAATTGTGAGAGTTTGTATGTTTCAGTGTGAATTTGTATTAGTGAGTGTATTTGTGTGTAATACATACTTAGTGAGTGTGTTTGTGTGAATGTGTTTGTGTTTATTAGTGAGTGTGTTTGTGTGAGAGTGTGTTTGTGTGTGTTAGTGAGTGTGATTGTGTGAGAGTGTGTTTGTGTGTATTAGTGAGCATTATGTGGGAGAGTGTGTTTGTGTGTATTAGTGTGTTAATTGTGAGACTGTGTTTGTGTGTGTTAGTGTGAGCATGCATTAGTGAGTGTGTTTGTGTGAATGTGTTTGTGTGTATTAATGAGTGTTAATTGTGAGAGTGTTTGTATGTTTTAGTGTGAATTTGTATTAGTGAGTGTATTTGTGTGAGAGTGTGTTTGTGTGTATCAGTGAGTGTGATTGTGTGAGAGTGTGTGTGTGTATTAGTGAGCATTATGTGGGAGAATGTGTTTGTGTGTGTTAGTGTGAGTATCTATTAGTGAGTGTGTTTGTGTAAATGAGTTTGTGTATATTAGTGAGTGTTAATTGTGCGAGTGTTTGTATGTTTTAGTGTGAATTTGTATTAGTGAGTGTGATTGTGTGAGAGTGTGTTTGTGTGTATTAGTGAGCATTATGTGGGAGAGTGTGTTTGTGTGTATTAGTAAGTCTGATTGTGTGAGAGTGTGTTTGTGTGTGTTATTGTGAGCATGTATTAGTGAGTGTGTTTGTGTATATCAGTGTAAGCGTGTATTAGTGAGTGTTATGTGTGAGAGTGGTTACTCTCACACAAATATAATACATAAAAAAAATATGGACACCGTGGCTTTCATCCAGTTATTAATATTAAGTTGTATATCTGATATCATATACTTCATAAATAATTCTGATACATTTTATAATCTGTTAAACAATTTGATAAATGACACACTGACACAATGTAATATTTAGAAGATCAGTTTATAACCTAATAAATCCCCAAAAAGATTTATAGTATGTGTTTAAAAAAAAAAGTTTGTGTATTTTCCGCTAGTCCTCCGAAAACGTATGCCCAAGTCTACTCAATAGTATATTGTTTTTTTCTCACTGCATCCAAACTAGCTATTGACGGCTGAAACATACAAAGCAAGAGAGATTGGTGCATTTTCTCGCACATAGCGCTATTAATGCTAAACCCCAAAAAATATCCAGAAAATCAAATAGTACTTTATGGAATCTATTTGCAAAAATTTGATAATTAACTATTGCTTTTTAGCTCTGTTGGACCCTCTCCCCCCTGCCCCAGCATTACAAGTCCCACTTCCCTTTGTGCAGGAAGGAAGTACAATCCATAGTGTAGAATTGTTCCCAGGGATCTATGCAATGTTCGAAGAGCACAGACCAGCTTCTTCCATGCATCTCCCTTATACCTGCTTCTCCCCCGTACTCCCAATCGGTGCTAGCGTGGAGCCAGTTTCAGTGCACCTTGAGCTCTTTGGGCTAAAATATGTCAAAATATGCATCAGCTTTATCATGTAAAATACCGCAGCTGTTATACTATCGAATTGTAAAGGGAAACAAACATTTTAACTTACAAAGTAACCTTGTCAACAGAAACTTTTTACAAAAGACCCGTGTTAAATAATATATGATTTGAAACTGAGCCGTACAGTGCAGGCTACTTAGCATTGATTTTGCTCAGCTGTGAATGATGGTGAGGTTACAGTCATTGCTCCCTGGGTGCAGAACACTGTTTTAATGTTTACGAATATCAATATTCATGGAATCGCATAGGGCAATATTAAAAATGTGTCTTCGGTTCCATTTTTTTTTTCTCTCTTGGAATTTAAGTAAACAAATTAGCGTCTGGGAAGGTTAATTTGAGGGCATGAATATTACAAGATAATAATATTACAATATTACAAGATATAAACCTTCATCTTTAGAACTTGGACTTCCCTGACCTCACGAGGATGAGAATTAATCTAAAACCAGCCCCCGTCTTAAATAATACATCGGTGGACCATCCAGACAAGAAATTATTTGTGGCAGATACCCAGTGAATACCACCCAAGTGTCCCTAATTAGGAAGGACAGTACATATTTTGCACCTAAATCCCCCTCTCCCTCTTTCCTCATTGTATTGTCCTTATTTTGTGGGAGCTCTGTAAGTTTTGTTAGTATGAGTGTATCACAGAGCTCCACAGAAATAATGAGTGTGTATAATAGATAAAGGGGTTAACTCCTCTGATACTGCCTATATCTGTCTAGCAACCCGGGGGTTAACTCCTCTGACACTGCCTATATCTGTCTAGCCACCCAGGGTTAACTCCTCTGACACTGCCTATATCTGTCTAGCCACCTGGGGGTTAATTCCTCTGACACTGCTTATATCTGTCTAGCCACCAAGTGGTTAACTCCTCTGACACTGCCTATATCTGTCTAGCCACCCAGTGGTTAACTCCTCTGACACTGCCTATATCTGTCTAGCCACCCAGGGTTAACTCCTCTGACACTGCCTATATCTGTCTAGCCACCCAGGGTTAACTCCTCTGACACTGCCTATATCTGTCTAGCCACCCGGGGTTAACTCCTCTGACACTGCCTATATCTGTCTAGCCCCCCAGGGTTAACTCCTCTGACACAGCCTATATCTGTCTAGCCCCCCAGGGTTAACTCCTCTGACACTGCCTATATCTGTCTAGCCACCCGGGGTTAACTCCTCTGACACTGCCTATATCTGTCTAGCCACCTGGGGGTTAATTCCTCTGACACTGCTTATATCTGTCTAGCCACCAAGTGGTTAACTCCTCTGACACTGCCTATATCTGTCTAGCCACCCAGTGGTTAACTCCTCTGACACTGCCTATATCTGTCTAGCCACCCAGGGTTAACTCCTCTGACACTGCCTATATCTGTCTAGCCACCCAGGGTTAACTCCTCTGACACTGCCTATATCTGTCTAGCCACCCAGGGTTAACTCCTCTGTCACTGCCTATATCTGTCTAGCCACCCAGGGTTAACTCCTCTGACACTGCCTATATCTGTCTAGCCACCCGGGGTTAACTCCTCTGACACTGCCTATATCTGTCTAGCCACCCAGGGTTAACTCCTCTGACACTGCCTATATCTGTCTAGCCACCCGGGGTTAACTCCTCTGACACTGCCTATATCTGTCTAGCCACCTGGGGGTTAATTTCTCTGACACTGCTTATATCTGTCTAGCCACCCAGTGGTTAACTCCTCTGACACTGCCTATATCTGTCTAGCCACCCAGTGGTTAACTCCTCTGACACTGCCTATATCTGTCTAGCCACCCGGGGTTAACTCCTCTGACACTGCCTATATCTGTCTAGCCACCCGGGGTTAACTCCTCTGACACTGCCTATATCTGGATTTCGTTATAGGTCACTGGTCACATAATGTCTTTTAGGGAATTGCACAGCCTATTATCATAATAATGTTTTACCATTACTTTATTTTAACCTTATGGGTGAGCTCTTAGTAAAAAATATTTTATAATGTAAATAATAAGTGCTTTAGTGGGCATATAAAACTAATATTGTTTTCTAAGCGCACACACCCACGATGTGAAAAGACAGTAATTGTAAAACAAACCTTATTCCGAAAACAGGCTGTGCAATTCCCCAAAACATGTGAGGACTGACCTATAACACGACTTATTCAAATATTGTACATTAAGTTTAAATGCGTTAATTGCCTGCAGTGTGTGTGTATGTGTGTTACAGAGACAGTGTGTGTGTATCTGTGTGACAGAGACAGTGTGTGTGTATGTATTTGACAGAGACAGTGTTTGTGTGTGTGTGAGAGAGTGTGTGTGTGTGTGAGAGAGAGAGAGACAGTGTGCAAGAGAGACGGTGTGTGTGTGGGAGTGAGAGACGGTGTGTGTGTGAGAGAGCCCATCTGCATATTTTTAGCTAATGTGCTAGTTTAAATATACATTCATTATTTTATCTAGAAGGCAGCTACTTGAAGTGAACATTAAATCCAGTCTGTTTAACCAGATCATCTAAATTATATATTTTTTTAAATCAGTTCATAACTTAATGTCTTCAATTATTATAATTTTTTTTAGCTTTATTGTTTTTATATAATGTTGAGAGTGAATGTATCAATTGAAACATAAACATCATTATATTTGAAGATGTTTCAGATTTATTTATATATATTTATATACTTTTTCTTGTTGTATATGTAGCCTGTTTTTCCATGTTTTTTTTCTTATATGTTTTTTTTCTTACATGTGACATACTGTTCAAACTATTATTGTTCTAGTATTATTCAAAGTGAAATAAAATGGGTGGTTTTAAAAATCTATTGCTCACATAGAATGTGCGGAAAATTTGAATTTTTATTAACAAATAAAAACCACTTTTTTTAATATGACCCTCCTTATTTTTTAATAAAGAATCGCACTATTTAACATGTAATTCCATTGGTGAGTCTCCCCACATGCCAAGAGGTTCTGTTTGTGGAGCTGGGTAAACAGAAAATAAATTGGAAAAGTGAATCGCATTTATCACGGTTGATTTTTAGCATCAAAAGGCTTTATTATCATAGAAGACATAAAATAGCTCAGGAAAATGTATATTGCTTTAACAGTAACAATTTAAATTATTTATGATTAATAAAAAGGCATTTCCTCTAGATAGAAACATAGAATGTGCCGGAAGATAAGAGCCAGCTAGTCTGACAATTTTCTGAATACTTTCAAAAGTCCCTGGCCTTATCTTATATCTAGGATAGCCCTGTGCCTATCCCACGCATGCTTAAACTCCTTCACTGTATTAACCTCTACCACTTCTACTGGAAGACTATTCCATACATCCACTACCCTCTCAGTAATGTAATACTTTCATTAGTCCCTGGCCTTATCTTATATCTAGGATAGCCCTGTGCCTATCCCACGCATGCTTAAACTCCTTCACTGTATTAACCTCTACCACTTCTACTGGAAGACTATTCCATGCATCCACTACCCTCTCAGTAAAGTAATACTTTCATTAGTCTCTGGCCTTATCTTATATCTAGGATAGCCCTGTGCCTATCCCACGCATGCTTAAACTCCTTCACTGTATTAACCTCTACCACTTCTACTGGAAGGCTATTCCATACATCCACTACCCTCTCATTAAAGTAATACTTTCATTAGTCCCTGGCCTTATCTTATATCTAGGATAGCCTTGTGCCTATCCCACACATGCTTAAACTCCTTCACTGTATTAACCTCTACCACTTCTGCTGGAAGACTATTCCATGCATCCACTACCCTCTCAGTAAAGTAATACTTTCATTAGTCCCTGGCCTTATCTTATATTTAGGATAGCCTTATACCTATCCAATGCATGCTTAAACTCCTTCACTGTATTATCCTCTACCACTTCTACTGGAAGACTATTCCATACATCCACTACCCTCTCAGTAATGTAATACTTTCATTAGTCCCTGGCCTTATCTTATATCTAGGATAGCCTTATACCTATCCCACGCATGCTTAAACCCCTTCACTGTATTAACCTCTACTACTTCTACTGGAAGACTAGTCCATGCATCAACTACCCTCTCAGTAAACTAATACTTTCATTAGTCCCTGGCCTTATCTTATATCTAGGATAGCCTTATACCTAAACCATGCATGCTTAAACGCCTTCACTGTATTAACCTCTACCACTTCTACTGGAAGACTATTCCATGCATCCACTACCCTCTCAGTAAAGTAATACTTTCATTAGTCCTTAGTCCCTGGCCTTATCTTATATCTAGGATAGCCTTATACCTATCCCACACATGCTTAAACTCCTTCACTGTATTAACCTCTACCACTTCTACTGGAAGACTATTCCATACATCCACTACCCTCTCAGTAATGTAATACTTTCATTAGTCCCTGGCCTTATCTTATATCTAGGATAGCCTTATACCTATCCCACGCATGCTTAAACTCCTTCACTTTATTAACCTCTACCACTTCTACTGGAAGGCTATTCCATGCATCCACTACCCTCTCAGTAAAGTAATACTATCATTAGTCTCTGGCCTTATCTTATATCTAGGATAGCCTTATACCTATCCCACACATGCTTAAACTCCTTCACTGTACTAACCTCTACCACTTCTACTGGAAGGCTATTCCATGCACCCACTACCCTCTCAGTAAAGTAATACTTTCATTAGTCCCTGGCCTTATCTTATATCTAGGATAGCCTTATACCTATACCATGCATGCTTAAACTCCTTCACTGTATTAACCTTTACCACTTCTACTGGAAGACTATTCCATGCATCCACTACCCTCTCAGTAAAGTAATACTTTCATTAGTCCATGGCCTTATCTTATATCTAGGATAGCCTTATACCTATCCCACGCATGCTTAAACTCCTTCACTTTATTAACCTCTACCACTTCTACTGGAAGACTATTCCATGCATCCACTACCCTCTCAGTAAAGTAATACTTTCATTAGTCCTTGGCCTTATCTTATATCTAGGATAGCCTTATACCTATCCCACACATGCTTAAACTCCTTCACTGTATTAACCTCTACCACCTCTACTTGAAGACTATTCCATGCATCAACTACCCTCTCAGTAAAGTAATAATTCCATTAGTCCCTGACCTTATTTTATATCTAGGATAGCCTTATACCTATCCCATGCATGCTTAAACTTCCTTCAATTATTTTGTCCATACACCATATACACCCATCAGCCATAACACTATGACCACTGACAGGTGGCAAGCCGGTGGGGGCAGTGTGATGCTTTGGACTGACAGGTGACAAGCCGGCGGGGGCAGTGTGATGCTTTGTACTGACAGGTGACAAGCCGGTGGGGGCAGTGTGATGTTTTGGGCAATGTTCTGCTGGGAAACTTTGGGTCCTGCTATTCATGTGGATGTTACTTTGACACGTACCACCTACCTAAGCATTGTTACAGACCATGTACACCCTTTCATGGAAACGGTATGCCTTGATGGCATTGGCCTCTTTCAGCAGGATAATGCTCCCTGCCACAAAGCAAAAATGGTTCAGGAATGGTTTGAGGAACACAACAATGAGTTGAAGGTGTTGACTCGGCCTCCAAATTCCCCAGATCTCCATCCAATCGAGCATCTGTGGGATGTGCTGGACAAACAAGTCCGATCCATGGAGGCCCCACCTCGCAACTTACAGGACTTAAAGGATCTGCTGCTAACGTCTTGGTGCCAGTTACCCCAGCACACCTTCAGAGGTCTAGTGGAGTCCATGCCTCGACAGGTCAGGGCTGTTTTGGCAACAAAAGTGGACCTACACAATATTAAACAGGTGCTCATAATGTTATGGCTGATCGCTGTAAGCATGTTCATATGATGTAATTACTATCTGTTATATAAAATGAAATCTTTGTTTGTATTTGTTTGGGATCAGTCCTGTATGTTATAAGCATTCACGTCAATCCATTCCATATCTGTCTTTTCTCCTTTAAATACCAGTTTTGTATGTGTCCAAGTCACCTTGAAGCTTATGTCCTCGTCGATTCTATTTTTCAAATGCAAACCATGAGAAGGCAGCTGCCTTCACTGCTGAGTACAGGAGATTAGCACAATTTGAAAGAATGCGTGCCATATAGTTTACTTGGCTAAGCATAAAAGCAACTACAATAATGCGGAATGATAAATTGCAGTGATGGCGATTCTTCCTACTGTACACGTTACATATAATTTGTGTCCACTTGTTAGCGATTTATCGAACAATATTCTTTAGTCCCTAATTGACTTTGACACAGGGAACAAGGGTTTGGCTTAGAAACATTGTTTTATTCTATAATTACTGCTGAATTCCCTGAAAGCAATGCATCATTCAATTAGATGCAAAGTAATCACATGAAATGCGTGGGTATCATTTGATTTTTCTGCAGTATTTCGGTTTTGTAATTAACTTGTTGGCACAAGTTGTGTTATCTGATGATGCCCAGAAATGAGGAAATGAGGGGCATAAGACAAATAACATGGTCCAGGCTGAAAGTTGTATTTACAACTGATGCAATGCTATGGGGCTGGTATAATGGTACAATGCTTTGGGGCTGGTATGATGGTGTGATGCTATGTAGCTGACATAATGATATGATACTATGGGGCTGGTATAATGATGTGATGCTATGTGGCTGGATTAATGATGTTATGCTATGGGGCGGGTATGATAATGTGATGCTATGGGTCTGATATAATGATGGGATGCTATGGGGCTGGTATAATAATGTGATGCTATGGGGCTGGTATAATAATGTGATGCTATGGGGCTGACATAATGATATGATACTATGGGGCTGGTATAATGATGTGATGCTATGGGGCTGGTATAATGATGTGATGCTATGGGGCTAGTATAATGATGTGACGCTATGGGGCCGGTATAATGATGTGATGTTATGGGGCTGGTATGATGACATGATGCTATGGGGCCGGTATAATGACGTGATGCTATGTGGCTGGTATAATGATGTGATGCTATGGGGCTGGTATAATGATGTGATGCTATGGGGCTGATATGATGACATGATGCTATGGGGCCGGTATAATGATGGGATGCCGTGGGGCTGGTACAATTATGGGATGCTATGTGGCTGGTATAATGATGGGATGCTATGGGGCTGGTATAATGATGGGATGCTATGGGGCTGTTATAATGATGTGAAGCTATGGGGCTGGTATAATGATGGGATGCTATGGGGCCAGTATGATGACATGATGCTATGGAGCCGGTATAATGATGGGATGCGGTGGGGCTAGTATAATGATGGGATGCTATGTGGCTGGTATAATGATGGGATGCTATGGGGCTGGTATATTGATGGGATGCTATGGGGCCGGTATGATGACATGATGCTATGGGTCTGGTATGATAACATGATGCTATGGGGCTGGTATAATGTTGAATACTATGGGTCTGGTATGATGACATGATGCTATGGGGCCGCTATGATGACATGATGCTATGGGTCTGGTATGATGACGTGATGCTATGGGGCCAGTATTATGACATGATGCTATGGGGTTGCTATACATTTTTTTATTCTCAATCCAACCAATTTTTCTCTGCATCTTTGATGCCATTTCTGAATCTGATTCCTGAACCTCTCCATGCCAAGCATATCACATTGAAAGCGGACCCTTGCATAATGTTTCAGGCCAGGAGACCTAAGAGATTAAGTTATACCACCTCGCTGTTGACCCTTCTCACCTCTATTTCAATTTACCGTCATCAAAGTGTCTTTACAGATATAGGATGTGAAGTCTTGCGTAAACCATAACACAGGTTGAGCTAGAAAACATTCAAGATGTTAAAGGAAAAAAAAAAAGCTTGAAAATTACAATATGAAACATGTGGACAGAGATCCTTCCTTTCTGCATCTCACTAGACTCACAATTCTGAGCATCGTGATGGTGCGTGAGATAGGGGGAGGTATTAATATTAATTAATCAATTTATTATTAATAGAGATGCTTATGTTAGACTTTTACTAGTAATTGCTTTAGTGTTGCCATATTGAAGCCAAGTAAAGATATTATGATGATGGAATACAATGTATTTGAATAAATAAATACCGCTTTATAGTGTTAACCATTAATTGGCTGCGTCCTCTCAAATTAGAGCTGTGGAACATTTTGGTACAACATAAATAAAATAATAATAATAATTATAATAATATTATCAAAGTCTACCTCTTATTGTTTCCCTGTAGTTGCATTACCATTAGTTTTTCATTCACGCAGAGGCAGCTCAATGTGATGCCAGGTTGAGTATGGGGACATTAAAACTGCCTGTGTTAACCTACTAAGAGATTCCACATCCAAATAAGTTTAAAACATAAATAAAGAGTGGATCTGTAACTATTTAGAATTCAGGGGGGCCCCAGAGATATTGCTATACTGTTCCTTATGTCCAAAAAATATAGCATTATGCCTCATGTCTAACACATATATATATATACATTTTGGGTGGAGATCCTCTTTATTTTGTGTGGCCAGCAGCTTACACATCCATGAAAAGATTCCAAAGACAGATCCCAGTTATGCCTCATATCTAAAACTAAACCACAGCCCAAAGTGGGTGGAGTTTGCACATTTTGGTGGCAAAGTAAGGTGCGGATTGGATAGGACTTACTACTTGATGTGTTCTAGTCCCAGCAATTGTCCATCAAATGGAGAGCATCCAGAGCAAGTCCCCAAGATTTTAACCACATCTGGACACCACCAGCCTGTTCTCCCACTTTCGTTTTCTAGTCTTCAGTAATACACTGGAGCAGTGTTAATTTTGACGGCAAATTTTGATTTAGTTTTAGTCGTAGTCTTTTGACTCAAATGTTGTTTTAGTTTAGTCATATTTTAGTCATCTGAATTGTTTTCATTTCAATCATATTTTAGTCTACTAAATCTCCAGCAGTGAGGGAGGGAACAGGTCTGAGAAGGATGTCATACAGTGTTAAGTTAACTTGCTAGGGAGATGGGAGGGAACAGGTCTGAGAAGGCTGTTATACAGTGTTAAGTTAACTTGCTAGGGAGATGGGAGGGAACAGGTCTGAGAAGGCTGTTATAAAGTGTTAAGTTAACTTGCTAGTGAGTTGGGAGGGAACAGGTCTGAGAAGGCTGATTCATAGTGTTAAGTTAACTTGCTAGGGAGATGGGAGGGAACAGGTCTGAGAAGGCTGTTACGCAGTGTTATTTTAACTTGCTAGGGAGATGGGAGGGAGCAGGTCTGAGAAGGCTGTTACATAGTGTTAAGTTAACTTGCTAGGGAGTTGGGAGGGAACAGGTCTGAGAAGGCTGTTACATAGTGTTAAGTTAACTTGCTAGGGAGATGGGAGGGAACAGGTCTGAGAAGGCTGTTACACAGTGTTAAGTTAACTTGCTAGGGAGATGGGAGGGAACAGGTCTGAGAAGGCTGTTACATAGTGTTAAGTTAACTTGCTAGGGAGATGGGAGGAAACAGGTCTGAGAAGGCTGTTACATAGTGTTAAGTTAACTTGCTAGGGAGATGGGAGGGAACAGGTCTGAGAAGGCTGTTACATAGTGTTATGGTAACTTGCTAGGGAGATGGGAGGGAACAGGTCTGAGAAGGCTGTTACGCAGTGTTATTTTAACTTGCTAGGGAGATGGGAGGGAGCAGGTCTGAGAAGGCTGTTACATTGTGTTAAGTTAACTTGCTAGGGAGTTGGGAGGGAACAGGTCTGAGAAGGCTGTTACATAGTGTTAAGTTAACTTGCTAGTGAGTTGGGAGGGAACAGGTCTGAGAAGGCTGATTCATAGTGTTAAGTTAACTTGCTAGGGAGATGGGAGGGAACAGGTCTGAGAAGGCTGTTACGCAGTGTTATTTTAACTTGCTAGGGAGATGGGAGGGAGCAGGTCTGAGAAGGCTGTTACATAGTGTTAAGTTAACTTGCTAGGGAGTTGGGAGGGAACAGGTCTGAGAAGGCTGTTACATAGTGTTAAGTTAACTTGCTAGGGAGATGGGAGGGAACAGGTCTGAGAAGGCTGTTACATAGTGTTAAGTTAACTTGCTAGGGAGATGGGAGGAAACAGGTCTGAGAAGGCTGTTACATAGTGTTAAGTTAACTTGCTAGGGAGATGGGAGGAAACAGGTCTGAGAAGGCTGTTACAGAGTGTTAGCTTAACTTGCTAGGGAGATGGGAGAGGAAACACATGACAGTACCAGGTGAATCAGATGGAGGAGTATCCTCTTCCTCGGCAGTTTGCAGGGCATTTTTCCAGGGGTCAGACAGGCACAGGGAGCCTGTGTCTCAACCAATCCAGCTGAAGATAGAGTCAGGGGGACTTGGCTTTGGCTGAGATCCATGGGAACCAGAACCAGAAGTCCAAATAGATAAATGCAACAGTCCCACCCTAACATTTTAGTCAAATCTTAGTCCACTGACGGACATTGGCATGGATTTCAGTCATAGCTTTAGTCCTATTTACTTTGTACGTTTTTATTTATATTTTTTAGTCAGTGAAAACATGAAGCTGACGAAAACTAAGCCAAAAATGTTTCATCGACAAAATTAACACTGTACCGGAGAATGGATACTGCGCATATGTAATAGCGCTGTCACTTCCCCTCCCAAGAAACTCCGACCTGTTCCGCGTTTGGCATTGGGATGTGTGCGTCCACTCCTCCGTTTGTCTGTCTATCATCCAAGTTTTTATCCATCTGCAATATAAAAGAGTATTAGCATTCATTTGTTTTAGTGACCTACGCAGCACCTACTGAATAATGATTGCCGTTCCATTGTTCGGGTTCTCTAATCCTTTGATATCCGTTTTAAATGTGTTTTCCATTTATTCAAATCACAACAATCACAGCGGGAGATAAAACACATATTGGAGAATGAATGCGTGGTACTCCAATGACCTTTTCGGTAATCTACGATTCAAATCCGTGTCTGTTAAAAGGGAAGGAAGATTTTCAATAGAAAAAGAAAGAAAAGAAAAAAACTTGCCTTGTATCATTTTCCTTCTACTGATTTTGGTTCTTTGAGGTTTGAGACCCGTTATCAGTGAGCCAATTTCTTATCATTGTCCTTTTTCCAAACCTGTTTTTCAAACAGATAAATTCTATTTAATGAATGGATGACACCAGATAATGGAACAGTTCCATCAATTGCGTAACATGATCTACACATGTCCTGTGTGTTCATTGGGGATTATGTATATTAGAGTTGCTTCCATCAGAAATATAGCGCAATTGTGCCATAATTAAAGGGACTGTATCACCTAAAAATTGCTTTTATTGTAAATGTAAAGAATTAAAAAAAAATGATCTATACACTGTGTTAGCAAAACTGCCAGCAAATGGCTAAATTAGTAGAGACATGTATTTTAAATGTGTCTGTGGAGTCTCCTGCTTATGACATCACCTGTGGCCTAATATGCAAATTAACTAGTTTTAAGTGGCAAATGTATAATTTGCATATTAGGCCACAGATGATGTCATAAGCAGGAGACTCCAGAGATGCATTTAAAACAGATTTTTTTCTACTAATTTAGGCATTTGTTTGCCATTTTCTTAACACAATGTATAGATCATTTATAATATATTTTTAATCTCTACATTCCCAGTAAAACCAATGTTTAGATGATACAGCCCCTTCAATGTCTATAGCTATATTTAAAAATCCTCCAGAAAAAAAGCCACAGAGGGACCGTTTCACCAAATTAAAAAAAAGTAATCTAATTATTGTTTAAGAATTTTTTCGCAGACTACCTACAAAAAAATGTCGCAAAATTGCATCTATTTTATATTATTTTTATTGAACTGCGATTCTCCACAACTCCTAATATGGCGTTATCTGCACTGGACAAAAAGTCACAAAGTGTAAATAAATTGACTGAAGGAACCAGGAAAAGACACTAAACAGCACCGTTCTTTATACATAACCCCCAATGTTACTGCGGAGGAGATTGAGGTTTTCCTTTTCAGCTAAATGCTGGCCATGTAAAGCTTGGTCGGGCTAGTTCCATCCTCAGTTAGTCTTTGGTCACCATTGTGTGATGGTACTACCCAACAAGGGATGAAAGGTTGGAACTGACGAGTCCTACCTCCCAACATCAGATGGCAAAGCATGCAAGTCAGTGTGCCAGCATCGTAACCAAATATCCTCACAACACTGTGCTTGTTGGGCAGATTTCTTTCACCACCGATGTTACAGAGAATCGAGACACTGGATGATGAAGTCGGGGACCCCCGAGTCAGCGGCCCTGAATCGTTACTGTCCTGCGTAACCTGGACATGGCTTTGGTATCAATATGAAAACGGTGTCCATCTTTTTAAAAAGATTCTTCCCATCTCACCGGCAACTAACAGGTTAAAAGGTTGTCGGGGGCAAACCTGCTGCTGCTGATGTGACCATCTACTGTCCTTTTAGTGCTTTGGTGTAGGTGTAATGTACAGGACTGTAAAGGTCGTTAGTCCACTCATCCAAGATAATGCATAGAATCGAAATGCAGAACACCCTGCGAGCTGATTGACAGCTTGGCTTCTTACCCCGCAAGAGATTAACAGAAAGGCGCGATCACAATGGTTTGTGGGGCGGACTATTAAACCACCCACATCAGCTCATTCATAAATAGCATCATTCCTAACGGATCATCGACCCCTTCACCCTGGTGCTCCGTGGAAGCACAGGGCCACTACCCATAGGTAACTAAAAGTGAAGGGAGTTGAGAATTTCTTTCAAATGTAAGGATTTAACATTATTATATTTTGACCAAGCACTGGGCACATGCATGCATAGTTGTCCATATTTTAAACATTATTGGAAAGTAATGGACTCCAGGCAGGAAATACATATACAGAGAAGGTTGGAGCTTGAGTGACTCTCCTTCCCAACGGGTCCAGCCTGGGATCTGGTCCTAGGATGTTAGCAAGTATGCCTTATGCAGATTCCTATTGCAACTCATCAGGTTTGTCCTTGCACAATATATCAGTAAGTTAATGAGATGGAATGTTGAACTCAACTCACCTGCACCTCCCTTTTAGTAAATAGACCCAATATATAGTGTTATACACTAGCACACACAGGAAAATGTCAAGTATTGAGGTCCACAACGTTTTGGATTTTATTATTACATTCAAAGTAGCCAAATTAGCTGTAGAGAGAGATGCCAGTATATAAGGTACCTGTAATGAACATAAACTTGTTATTACCCCCAAAATATCTGTTTGTTTTTTAGTTTGCACGTTGCAGTTTGTAAAGCAAGATGTTCTCTCCTCTTTACTTGAAAGCTAGAGAAGATGTCCTTTGGGTGTGAGTACAGCGATAAGTGTCTTTGGCCCATTTCACCTGGCAGTCGTTGAGTTAATTACCAGACCAAAAGTCTAGTGTTTCTCTCTCCTCTCAATCAGCATTCAACTGCCCACTCCAACCAGCTGCTTTCTTTCATAGCAATCAGCATCCTTCAACGACACAAGTAGAATTCCGCCTACACTGCCGTATGCCCACAATACAAAATCCCCCCTACAAAATCTAGGAGCCAAACGACACCAGGCAGCTCCTGAGAATGATAGTTTGTCAACTCAGGTAGAAAGTGAGGATGGGGGAGAGGAGGGATAGGAGGCAGTGAGGACTAAATTAGGGGGGTTGGGAGGCAGGGAGGATTGGGGCATTTCCATTTTTTTTTGTTAATAAAGTTGGTACATTGCTCACATTAACTGTGAGATCTGAATCTGCTGGATGTGAGAGAAACAAATAACACTTAAAGTGTTTGGGGACCGTGGTTTTTTTTTGTGTGCAATCGAATGAGCAGCTATTGGCAGGGATATGGCCTCTGTAACTGCACGCGCTCACAATAAATATGCCACAACAAAACGGCTCCTTTGTTCAACTCAAGCACCCCCCATATTCTTACCTGTTGTTGTTCCTCGCAGATTTCTTAACCTTTCTGCTGTTTGTAGACTCACCTACATTGAGCTCGATGCCGGTCTTCCTTTTCCGATGAATGTTCCAAGACAGAATACGATAGAACAGTAGAAAACAAACAATCAAATAAATCCCCTGAAGCATTTAGGTTGCAATGTATACATTGTTTTTTATTTTTAAAAACAGCACCAAAAAGAAACACGGAAACTAGTAGTCCAAAAAGAAAAAGGAGAAAGGGATCTGTCAGAGAACATGCTCTGGTGCTGTATTTGCCAAGACAACAGATTAGCTACTTCTACAGAATTAGAAATAATTAGGCCAGTGAAGAAAAAGAAAAAAACCACAGCCCACTGAATCCAACTGGGTCACCAGAGAAAGGGCAGGTGACTGCAGAAAATTCAGATTGCGCTGTGGAAACCAATGAAATGTTTTTGTTTTGACAACTTGTTTTGAACTTTGCCAGAGTTCTGCACCCGAGTTTGACTTTGGCGAATTCCGCCAGCACAATGGATAGATTTTCCTTAAGAATTCTATATATAGAACGTTTGGCCAACGCATTCCCTTTAAACTAGTTTCCATTTCAGTCAAGCATTTGAGTCTCGTTTGAGTCAAGGTTCGGCACACAGATGACAAAAACCCAGCACAGTCATTGTCATTTCAACTAAATGTTTTACATGATCCGCTGTTTAATCCGTAACTATTCTAGAGCACGAAACAAGACACTTCAAAGCAAAAGCACAACATCGCTATTTTTCTAGGTCACCTTTCCCCGTTCCTTCATCTAATCAAAAGTCCGTTTGATCCTGTTCCGTAGACTAAATTGTGCTTGCGTTCACCGTCTTCCTGTCAAATAGCTCTAATGGTTTCAGCTGTGTGGTGATGTCGGGGAGATATGATGCATTTACCGAAGGTGAAAGGTCGCTGTCCTGTCATTTTAAAGTGTTACCACCAATTCCTTTCAAGTGTTCCTGTTCGATATGTCACAGCTCCCGAAAAACCACCCTCCTTAATGCTGATACGAGGCTATTTGCTTTCCATTCTGCAACAAACATGACCCATTGATTGAAAAAGTGAACTTAATCCGATGGAGTTCTTAGCCTGCAACACTAAACATTAAAACAGCTTATAGATCTTTGTCCAGGTAGCGTGCCTTTAACAATTACGACTTGACGGACTCAGTTTTAACCCTTCCATGGCCAGAGAGGGATGCATGCAGTCCCCTGCTAGGAACTGTACCATTTCACAGTGGGGGTTATTTCTAAAAATCCATTTTGGGGCAATGTTCTAATTATGGAACAATCACATGTCATTGAGCATGCTATCTTTTCCAGGGTGATTGCACCACTTTTAAAATGTTGTCCCAGTGTTGGCTTAATCATGCTTTCGGAACTATGCTAAAAAGTATAAATAAATATTTCTTTAATTGTGATTAAGCATCAGCATTCTTACACTGGTAGACCAAATATATAACCCCCTTACCCTCAACAACCACGAAAACAGTGCCTTAAAGAGCACAGCAGGCAGGTGTTTGAAGTAGAGCATCCCATTCAATGGTTCCCCAAGCTAAAATCTTTATAGCAAAAGTAAGAAGAATTACAAAATTCCATAAGTGGAATATCAAAAGAAGACTTTTGCTCGCTCTTCCTTCCCTTTTCTCCTTTTTAATTTCACTACTACTGTACCCGTTTACTCTTTTATATGTTTTGTAATACAACTTATCTAAGTCACATTTTTATGTATTAATGTTACCTAAAACGTTTTTTTTTTTTTAACTTATTATTGTGCTTTACAATATAGAAACCTAATTAAAAAAAAAAAAGCATTTTATCAATCTTTGTGTTTAGTATGCGTTAAAAATGGAATACAATTTATAAAGTTGAAACAAATATATATAAGATGCTACCGGGTGTCCAGTAAGGTGATTCGGCATAAAACATGAAGATGTGTTATTTAATATTCAACCACCAAGTATTTTCAGAGTACTTGGTGGCTTCAGACAATGATGACACACTGAGACAGATCAACACATCACAAAGGTAGAGGAGAGCCCATCTTGCAAGCTTAAAACCTAGAAGATTATTACTGTAGAAAAGTCTCTATAATTTACCATCCATTAGTACGGCTCCTTCCCCATGCTATTCCTTAGCCATGGTGAAGGATGATGACTTCTCCATTGATGAGGGAAATGGTTTATGGTTCGTAGCTTTGTAGGGACTTCTCATAATGAAGAGGACAATTAGTAGATGATCGGTGAGTAATTTGTCACTGGTAGAGTGGAAAGGGACCAAAAAATGTAGTGCATCGCCTCTCTAACAACATCTGTTTCTCTGGAATTTAAAAAGCTCCATGTAATTGTTAAAAATGAATAAAAAAAAGAAACATTTTTGAAATACAGCCAAACACTGCCCCCCACCAAACCCCCAGAGGATACTTTTTTGTGAAGCCATTCAATGTTATCCAAAAGGAGTCCCAGTCCTCCCCGCCACCCATTCATTAGATACTTGGCTAGTGAACACAGAAAATCTAGGTTCAAAGTTGGACTTAAATAAATAAAATACTCTACTTATCTGTTAAGGTTAGATGGTTACAATTTTAAAAAGTGCATGTCTCTTAGAAAAGGAAAGAAGGAAAAAAAACTGGATTACGACAAAGACTTATTTGCACACCGTAAAAATGAATCATGTTGTGTTCAATGAGGCAGGGAGAATTCCTTCTAGTGATTTTTTTTTTACTTTTTTTTTGCCTATGACTTTATTCTGTTTGTAAATCAAGATTAATGAGCAAAACTACAGTTAGCTGCACTTGATCATAAATCTAGCTGCTGCTCTGTGTTATATGCTAATAAAAGGTGGTATAACTTTCTTTATGTCACAGCTATTAGGCTGAGAGTATTCCAACCTCCTGCCCCTCTTTAATTTCCCTGACGCTGAGGACCATTTTAGCCCATTTCGTACCAAAGAGTCATTGGTTACCTGTTTCGAACCGTACACTTTCATGCAGAAATCCCTACAGGTCCTGGCTATTGGGTTTCTTAAAGGTCGTTATCTTTCATTGAATACTTCTTTCCAATTATTGGCTTGAATAAGCATCCAGATTGCTCAGAGGAAAACATAGCTTCTATTATCAACTTCTATTACACAGGGTGGAGGGGTAAGGCTTATTCTGTCACGAACAAGCATTTAAAACATTTAAACTAAACAGTAAATAATATTTTGAATGTTAAGAATAGATTCTTATTTTTAAACTAGTGATCCCATGCTTATTTAAGAATACAGAAGACCACAAAATGAGGAGAAATCCCCAAGAGGCAAATTACCGGTATTCTACATCCTTTCTTCTTTTGGGATACCTCTGGTTTACAGAGAAGGGAAAACAACGTTTTTGTTCCAGAAAACAAAACAAGGAGTCATACCTGTAACATGACATGGTTATCTAGCACAGTGCTTTTTAAACTTGTCCTCAGGGACCTCAAAACTATCCAGGATATAGGGATAACCCAGTTGTATTTAAATCATAATAAGAATTTCTTATGAATGGGGACTCTAGTTCGGTTTATAGAAAGCCAATAGTATTACATGTATTCTATAAGCCAAAAGTCTATAAACCGAACGACGTTCGGTTTATAGACTTTTGGTTTATAGAATAGCAATAGAATTACATGTATTCTATAAACCGAAAGTCTATAAACCGAAAGACATTCTGTTTATAGACTTTCTTTTTATAGAATAGCAATAGCATTACATGTATTCTATAAAACGAAAGTCTATAAACCGAATTAACTCAATGAGCTGGACAGGTACCACTATGATTTTAAATATTTAGCTTTAGGAACAAACATATTTGTACTGAGGATGACTAAAGGTTGCCGTATATTTTATAAATAAATCTAGAATATGATAGATGGCAGAAAAATAATAATAATTTGCTGCTCTTTCAACCATCTGGGTAATATTCAAATTATGTCAACATTAAACCTTTTTCCGAGTTGAATAACTGATTTAATTTACCGTACCCAAGAATTACAATCTACTGTGCCGTAGATAATTCATATAGATCGTTTTTCCACGTGATCCAATTTTTAAAAAAAAATTGAAGCTGCAAGTGAATTGTTTTCCAAAATGCTGTTCTTAGCAAGACAGTATAATTACAATCCCGTCTCTAAGGGAACAGCAAGTTGTTTGGAGTCTCAGAAATAAAACACGCCATAGGAGAACCCTATCTATATATTTGCCAGCCTTGTATATTATATTAAAAGCTACATGCACACGCTCTTTTTTCTGTCTTTCTTTGTCTTTTTTTAAATATAGAAATTAAGTAGAATTTGTTAAAATTGGGAGAGATAAAAAGAGATATATTTACCACCGTTGAATTAAATAGGAACTGAACACAAACTATGGTTATTATCAGGCAGAAGCTAGCCGGAGTAACCCAGATGGGCGGGGCCAACGAGGTATTGTGCTACTGCCCATCATCTAGGAAGATTTCGCAAATTTCATACATATGCTCTATTTTATACTTCAGGAGGGCTGTTGAAAAAGGCATTTTATTCAGGAAGAAGATGTGTTCCGACAGACTAAAACAGTCATTTTTTATTATTATAGCCCACTCACTATTTATATTCCTTTAGGCTTCATAGCATAGAAAATACTTGTATTTTAAAGTAGTTACACATAGTTACATAGTAGTACGTTAAAGAAAAAGGGTTACGTTGATCAAATTCAAGCCTTTTCCTAATCCTTGTTTACCACTGTTGATCCAAAATAGTTATTTCAGCAAAATTCTAGTCTCAATGGGGGAAAATATTCTTCATGACTCCAAAGGGCAATCAGATTTCTCCTTGGATCAACAAACTCTAAATATATATCACTGCCTATACTAACATACATAGGCCTCTATATTCTGATTCATTAAAATAAGTATCCAGACCCCTTTTAAACGCATCTCATGTATTTAGGCAATTCAAAGAACTTATTTATTTTAGAGATACAGTAACATTTGTAGCACACCTTATAGTAAATCTTCAACACAATAACCTTTGAAATTAAACATATTAAATTAGAAGGAGGTTGATAAACAATTACTTTTTTTCCCCTCCTGCTCTGCCATGTTCCCAAATCTACAAATAAATTGCCGATCAGAAAAATGTTCCCCATCCTTCTGGTCTGTTGGCTTCACCAGCCAATAATATAGATGTCTGCAAAAAGTGACTGGTGATTGTAACATTTGCCATTGAATGTTATTAGAAGTTCTATCTTTGAAATTTTAAAGTAATTTACTATATCCATCCTTCGGAATGTCTTCAATTTTTTTTTTTCTATAGTGCAGTAAAATTGCTTTTAAATTGGCCACATTGTGAGAATGTGATTACTAACCCAATATATTCTATTTGAACAGGCAATTTTTAATACATTTCACAATACATTATCTGCCTATCATTTATGTCGATGTGTTTAGTTAAATAGCACATATAAATATCATCTGAAAAATGGCAGACCATTTTACCGTTATATATATATATATATTTAGCCTTTAAAGTAATAGTTTGTTTTTTTGTGCTTGATGTAGCAATGTCTTTGATCCACATGCATTTGTTGTTTTGTAATGTATAGAGTTGAGCGGACACCTGGATGTTCGGGTTCGGCGGGTTCGGCCGAATTGCGGAAAAAAGTCCGGGTTCAGGGTCGAACTTGACCCCGAACTTGACCCCAAACCCGAACCCCATTGAAGTCAATGGGGACCCAAACTTTTGGCCACTAAAATGCCTCTACAAAAGCCCTGGAAAGGGCTAGAGGGCTGCAAAATGAAGTAAAATGTGGGTGAGTGTCCCCATTCATACGAATAGGTCAATTGACCTATTCTTATGAATGGGGACTCTATTTCGGTTTATAGAATAGCAATAGCATCACATGTATTCCATAAACCAAAAGTCTATAAAACGAAAGACATTCGGTTTATAGACTTTCGGTTTATAGAATACATGTAATGCTATTGCTATTCTATAAACTGAAAGTCTATAAACCGAATGTCGTACGGTTTATAGACTTTCGGCTTATGGAATACATGTAATACTATTGGCTTTCTATAAACCGAAATAGAGTCCCCATTCAGAAGAATTTCTTATTATAGAAAGCCAATAGCATTACATACAATGTAATTGCCGAACCCCGAACTCCAACACGTACATACAGTGAAATGTCCATGTTCGGGTCTGGGGTCCAAAAACCGTAAAGTTCGGTACGAACCCGAACAGTGCGGTTCGGGTTCGCTCAACACTAGTGATGTACTTTTATAATGTGAAAAAAAAACAAGATTATAAAATAACAACACAGAACTATAAAGCAAAACTACATGAACAAAAACCACAGCCTAGAACTATATAGCAAGTGAAAAAGGTGGACTTCAAAGGACTATAATAGACATGTTTCTGAATCAGCAATTTATCTATAAAGTTAGATAGGAGAAGGGTGGCTTAAAATGGTTTGTTCAAAAAAGAGAGAATTCCATGGAATTTAAATGGAAATTTAAAAATTTAGGCCAAAGTAGCAGAGTTGGAAAAATCTAATGCAGCTCAATGAGAAGATCTTTCCAACTACTTTGGCCTTTTATTTGAAATTCCCACCTCACATATTGAGTAGAGCCAATAGAGAACAAAGCTTAGTGATTGAAGAGCAATTCCTGATAATCAGTGTGTGGGAGCCAGAGAACTGTGCCTTTAATAGAACAGATCTCTTTCTCTTGCTACTTCCAATCTCTTGTCTTGTAGCCAATGAATGCACATAGTTCTGATGTCATATTCTGACCCCCCCCCCCCCCACATATTATTTTACTAAAATGTACCAAGAGGCAGCAGGAAACCCATTTTTTTTCCCATTTGTTAAAGTGACTGTGTCACCCTAAACATTACTTATACTGTGAATTTTATTTGATTTTAGAATAAAACAGAGAATACACAAATCTTGAGAAATGATCTAGACATTGTGTTAGCAGAATTGCAAACAAATGCCTCACACAAGATAAATGTACTATAAATGGGCCTGTGGTATCTCCTTTTTGAGGCATCACCCTGTGGCTTGACATGCAAATTACAAATTTCCCTTTGATCATTTTATTTGCATATCAAGCCACAGGTGATGTCATAAACAGCAGACACATTTCAAGCCTATATTTTTTATAGTACGAATCTCCGTTCACAATATCTATAGGTTAAAGGCCAACTGTAGTGAAAAATTAAGTTGTGTTTAATTAAAGGATTTTATCAAGCCTAGGCATTTTATATAGAAATGCTTTAATGAAAGAATACAAATAAAGCACCTTTTTGAGCCATCTTTACTCATCATTTGTTCATCTGAACCAAGGTGAGTGAGGATCTGAACCAAGATTCTAAACAACATGTCTGCCCCCTGAGAGGACTATATGGAGTAAAGATTCTAACCAACATGTCTGCCCCCTGAGAGAACGATATGGAGTAAAGATTCTAACCAACATGTCTGCTCCCTGAGAGAACTACATGGAGTAAAGATTCTAACCAACATGTCTGCCCCCTGAGAGAGCGATATGGAGTAAAGATTCTAAACAACATGTCTGCCCCCTGAGAGAACTATATGGAGTAAAGATTCTAACCAACATGTCTGCCCCCTGAGAGAACTGTATGGAGTAAAGAAGGCTCAATAAGGAACTTTAGTTGTATTTTCTCTTTAAAGATTTCCTTTATAAATTATTTACACTTGATACAATCTTTCAATTAAACATAAGTACATTTTTTTTTTTTGCTACTGTTGTCCTGTTTGAGTGTCCCTCTAGGGTCTCTGACAGTTTTTGCCCCATGCATTCCCATCATCCACACATAGAGTTAAATCTTTTTTGTATTCCTAATGAATTCTCGAATTACACTGATATGACAAAACTCTTAAGGAATTATACCGTGATTAGCCAGTTGGTTCAATATCCAGCATTACACCAGCACGAGCTTCTCGGTGTTACATGGGATATTAATCTTCAGAGACGAGTCTTGTAAAATGTAGGTATTACCCATAATAATAGTTTTTTCTTCTTCTTAAAGACTTGTACTGATTCCTTCGCACTTAATTTCAGCAATGTCATCAAATCCAACTGATCCTTATCAAATCTGTCCTTCGTGTCATAACATGGAATTAAAATAGAAGGTATCCCTACCATGGAGAAAATTGTGCCACGGAACTATGATATTAATGATGTTTAACAGATCCTTATGTATTTCCAGTGTTTGCTTTTACGAGACAGACTGCCGTCAAAGCCGTTCTCCCTGTCGAGATTGAAAAGTCATTACTTTGTCTTAGCCCTTCTGCACTTTCATTTTCCCAATATGCAAATGCAAGGTAATTAATACCAATGACTGGAAACGTCTGAGAACAGCATGAAGAGTTTCTGCAAAGGAAGACATTAACGTACGATTGTTGAATACACGGTTGCATTTTAAAAGGGACAGTCGAGTCCGCAAACTCACGTTGGTGCAAGATTACAGCTTGTATAGTGCACAGGCTTTTTTCCAGTGTGATTTGATTCAGGCATTTAATATTTGACTCAAGCCCTCCCCAGTGATTTACTTTAGTCACTTCCGGTGCTGCTGGAATAGTATAGATTGTGTGGACTGTAATAGACATGCTCTTGTACACAGTAGGATCTCTTAACAGTGCGATACATTCAGGGCCGGCCTTAAGTGTTCCGGTGCCCTGTGCGGGATTCCCCCGTGGCGCCCCCCCATCTTGCCCCCCCCCCCCTGTGGCGCCCCTGTCTCTTTTACCCCCCATCTATGTGTCTCTCTCCCTTCCCATGTTTGTCCCTTTCCTCTTCCTTGCTATGTCTGTCTCTCTCTAACTCCCCATACCTGTTCTCTCTCCCTTCTCTCTCTCCCTCTGTTCTGTCTTTCGCCTCCCCTTCCTCTGTTCTGTCTCTCTCCCCCCTCCCCTGTTCTGTCTCTCTCTCTCTCCCCCCTCTCCTGTTCTGTCTCCACATCCCCCTGTTCTGTCTCTCTCCCTCTCGGTTCTGTCTCTCTCTCCCCCTCATCTCCCTGTTCTGTCTCTCTCCCTCTCGGTTCTGTCTCTCTCTCCCCCTCATCTCCCTGTTCTGTCTCTCTCCCCCTCATCCCCCTGTTCTGTCTGAGAGGTATAGCTCCGCCCCCACCCAGTGAAGCAGAGCAGCGTCTGCTTCACGGGGAGCAATGGGCAGCAAGAGAAAGTGCTGCTCGGCTCCCCATGCTTAATTTGGGTTAATTTCACAATTTCATCTAGCTGTATTTTATATTTTAAGCAATGCAAAATGTAAAACATGCATTTTAAAGTACTTTGAAAGTACATTAATATGCATTAATATTTGGAAGATAAATTTTGGGCACCAGACAGTCCCTTTAAATACAGTGTTGGAATTTTAAAATCATACTATAGATAACATGGGCGAATCAAAAGGGTTAAACAAGTTTTTAAAGTGCAGTAACCTTTGTCAGTAAAATGAAGACTCTACAGTGCGTTACAATGATTTTAGCAGGGCTTACGGTAGTGGGCGTAGTCATAATATTACCCAGTTCTGCCCAATTAGTTTCCTAAGCAAAAAATGGCTATATATTTTATTAAAGGCCTTATCTCTCCTTTGAGTCATTCAGCTCTGATTTTACTGTAGACGTCATGTATTTAGTGCAACCCGATGGTAATCACTCCGAAGGTCCTAAAAATGATTCTAAAGACGGGAGATATCTTCATGTTTTAGAGAAAATTCTTCTGTTCCACACAATTTGGAGTAGAAAAATTATCCCTAAAACATGGAGTTGTTTTCTGTCTTTAGATGCTTACTGGCATTTATATCCTGGCCCACTCTTTATCGTTTTTCTGATATTGTTGATTAGCTAATACCAAGCTGAAGTAGAACTAACCCATAAAAGCTAAGAGAGTGCATAAAGCATAGAAACATCACTCAATCTGTTCCCTGTTGCACTTTAACACGAAATAAGTAGATATTACTTGAATTGCATTTGGACAGAAGAAAAACAACCACGGTTGCCGATAGTATTAGTAATTGTTTTTAATATCAAGTTAGATAGCAAAGTTTAACCCCTTAGTGACAAGACATTTTGACCTTGACTTTCCCTTGGTGACAATGGCTGTTTTGACATTTCTGGGGTGTTTGTGTTTAGCTGTAATTTTCTTCTCTCACACATACTGTACCCACACAAATTATATGTTTTTTTTTATCGTCATAAGAAGGGCTTTCATTAGATACCATTATGTTCATCATATCTTATAATTTACTACATAAAAATCATAAATTATGATGAAAAATTTAAAAAAAAAAAAACACCTTTTCTAACTTTGACCTAAAATATCATTTACACAAATACAATCATTAAAAAAGACCCCATCTAAATAGTTTCTAAATGTCTTTCCGAGTTCAGAAATATGCATGTTTCCATAGTTTTTGCGAGTTATGGGGCAAAAACCAAATATAGTGCTGCTCCATCAACATGGCTTCCACGATCGCTCCCTGGGGCGATCGTGGGTGCCCCAGAAAATACATTTTGGTGCTGGCTATTGCCTCATCATCGAGGTAATAGACCAGTACCGTTAAAGTGGATTTTGCGATCGTTTATCGCGAAAACCGATTGATTCAACGCAGGACGTGCCTGACGCATGTCCATTGTCGCAAAGGGGTTAATAAAAAAATTAAAAAAACAATTAGAAAGCTATCCAAGATGGTGAAATGTGTGGGATGGGGTGCTATTGTAGATTGACATTATGGAATAATCAATTCGGTTTCAATACTTGTACATGAGTAATTCGTATACAGATGGTTTTTGCTGCATATAAGTGTTAAAGCAAACATACAGACCAAATAATATGGATGATGTGACATGAGACATAAAAAGTACATTTCTGCCTTCTACTGCTTGAACTGGTAGCAAAACCGAATCTTCAGGATACACAAACAAGAGGTGATAACACTTAGTACAGTTCAAATCCAATCCTCTAACATCATAAACTGGCACCTTTGAAAAGAAGGCTGACATTAGTTATAAATCTTTTTCCAAAAATTTTGAGTTTTCTAATAAAAGGTACTCTTCCTCCTGTCACTTTCAGATTTTTTTTTGTATTATAATTTTACTACAGAATGGCTATTTCTGCACTTTTCTGCCAATCCATGAAAACTGAGCTACCGTGGGAATAGGAGGTTCTCTGATTTATTGAGTCAAAGTAGAACTTTAACTGCCTGACAGCAAGAAAACTTTCTGGAGAGGTAGCAATGGCCTCATCATTGCATAAAAGATCTAGAGCCTGACTGTATGCAAAGGTGACAGCCATATGCATAGAAGTATTCTGTTAGTAGGTCAAGGCAAGAGTTAATTATGGGTATTGGAGAAATGGGCAACTAAAGGATTCTTGGAACAGTTATTCTGTAGTTGAACAGTCAAGAGGCATAATGTGCGATGTGTCCTATGTATACCATCACTGCCCTTTCTGTTGCTAAACTAGTGTAACGTTTTTGAGCTTGTCATGCCATGGATTTGACATTCCAGACCCCCTATTCAGACACCACACAGCACAACTAAGAAATGGTAAATGGTATAGGAGAGTACTGGAACCTTTTATTCTCTAGTATAGGAGAGTACAGGAACCTTTTATTCTCTAGTATGGGAGAGTACCGGAACCTTTTATTCTCTAGTATAGGAGAGTACCGGAACCTTTTATTCCCTAGTATAGGAGAGTACCGGAACCTTTTATTCTCTAGTATAGGAGAGTACCAGAAACTTTTATTTCCTAGTATGGGAGAGTACCAGAACCTTTTATTCTCTAGCAAGGGAGAGTACAGAACCTTTTATTCTCTAGTACAGGAGAGTACCGGAACCTTTTATTCCCTAGTATAGGAGAGTACCAGAACCTTTTATTCTCTAGTACAGGAGAGTACCGGAACCTTTTATTCCCTAGTATAGGAGAGTACCGGAATCTTTTATTTTCTACCATAGGAGAGTACCGGAACCTTTTATTCTCTAGTTTAGGAGAGTACTGGAACCTTTTATTCTCTAGTATAGGAGAGTACAGGAACCTTTTATTTTCTAGCATAGGAGAGTACAGGAACCTTTTATTCCCTAATATAGGAGAGTACCGGAACCTTTAATTCTCTAGCAAGGGAGAGTACAGAACCTTTTATTCTCTAGTACAGGAGAGTACCGGAACCTTTTATTCCCTAGTATAGGAGAGTACCAGAACCTTTTATTCTCTAGTACAGGAGAGTACCGGAACCTTTTATTCCCTAGTATAGGAGAGTACCGGAATCTTTTATTTTCTACCATAGGAGAGTACCGGAACCTTTTATTCTCTAGTTTAGGAGAGTACTGGAACCTTTTATTCTCTAGTATAGGAGAGTACAGGAACCTTTTATTTTCTAGCATAGGAGAGTACAGGAACCTTTTATTCCCTAATATAGGAGAGTACCGGAACCTTTAATTCTCTAGTATAGGAGAGTACCAGAACCTTTTATTCTCTAGTATGGGAGAGTACCGGAACCTTTTATTCTCTAGTATAGGAGAGTACCGGAATCTTTTATTTTCTACCATAGGAGAGTACCGGAACCTTTTATTCCCTAATATAGGAGAGTACCGGAACCTTTAATTCTCTAGTATAGGAGAGTACCAGAACCTTTTATTTTCTAGTATAGGAGAGTACTGGAACCTTTTATTCTCTAGTATAGGAGAGTACCGGAATCTTTTATTTTCTACCATAGGAGAGTACCGGAACCTTTTATTCCCTAGTATAGGAGAGTACCGGAACCTTTAATTCTCTAGTATAGGAGAGTACTGGAACCTTTTATTCTCTATTATAGGAGAGTACAGGAACCTTTTATTCTCTATTATAGGAGAGTACCGGAACCTTTTATTCTCTAGTATAGGAGAGTACCGGAATCTTTTATTCTCTATTATAGGAGAGTACAGGAACCTTTTATTCTCTAGTATAGGAGAGTACCGGAACCTTTTATTCTCTAGTATAGGAGAGTACCGGAACCTTTTATTCTCTAGTATAGGAGAGTACCGGAACCTTTTATTCTCTATTATAGGAGAGTACTAGATCCTTTTATTCCCTAGTATAGGGGAGTAACAGACCCTTTTTTCCCCTAGTGTAGGAAAGTATCAGAGCAGTGCAACCTTCTATTCCTATGAATAACAGAGTACCGGAAACCTTTCATTCCATGTGTAAAATAAAAATTTTTAAAAAGTGTAATTTCTCTATGTAACAGTTTAAGTTTTGTTTCATTGACCGACATAGCAGATAAATCAAGCACACATTTTTTTGCCTACAATATTAGGGCTACTCCACTCCTTTGTGGAGTAAGACCTCCTTCAGTAACATGTTTGGTGTGGTAGGGTGCCAGTTATTTTCCGGATCCCATCAAATGATAGAAAAGAAAACAAAAAGGAATTCTCTGAAAAAAGAGCCAGAGGTTTCCCCGTAGCCAGCCGGGCAATTCATTTTCTGGTCCCTCCCATGCATGTTTACTGATATTGTTCATGTATTACAGTATCTGAAGGAAAGAATGAATTTCTTGCTACATTACTTCCTGATAATGTGCACACTGAAATGCATAGTATCTGCAAAAACCATCTGAATACCAAACAGTCAATATGATATGCAGAGGTTGATGCAGAAAATGCTTCCCATCTATATTAAAAAAAAATAAACCTAGGCCAGGTTAACATAAAAATCATGTGTTCCCAACCTTTTCTACATCAAGCCCCACCCTACCAATTTTCATTGAAGTCTTCCCCAATTATTAAGCCATATTTAATGACATGATTTATCCCTTATCATTGAGTTTAACTCAAACTCTTCTGTCCCAGTTGGTGGCTTAAGATAAACGAACTTGGGTCATTGAAAACAAACCCGATGTCATCAATGGCGTAAGATAGGCCTCTATCAACCTGCAACAGACCTTTTTCTGCTCTTTTCTTTCCCCCGCCTCCTCTCTTTGAGTCTTTCCTTTGAACAATAAAGCCTTCTGAATATACATGCCAACGCCGTTCTTGGATTGAATCCACCCACCCGGAGACATCACAGTCGGCGCCCCCCCCCTCCCCCAATGTTGGAAAGCTTTGACCGAAAACAAGAACGTATTTAATGCAGTAAATGGACCTTATGAGCCAAATGTTGGCCGAATCATAGCCAAGCACAAAGTTCTCTGTCTCACAATAATATGCTAAAGTCTTTTTCACTTGGAAAATGACAAGTTAGGAAACACGTAATTATTTTTCAAATTATAATTACTTTGCATCATACTAGGCAATTAGGAGTCAAGAAATTACACATCTGAAGAAGAGAGGCATCTGAGCTTAATCATAGACAAACACACACAAACAGAAATAAAGATGAAACGTAAAAATAATGGTTCTACTTTGACAATTTTTTGGGGGGTACCAAAATTTTGTTAACCCTTGAAGTGCCGGGCAAAAGTACTGCATCAGTGATGTCGAACAAGGTACTGTCTATCCTCCTGACAATCATGAGGGTTAAAACTTGGCAAAATGAAGACTCGATAGTGCTACATATAGTCAGAAGGCCTATACGTGATGACAATAGTGAAAAAGTGAGCTCACAGATTGCGGTTTGAATCAATATTCACAAGCAATCTGCTTGAATGAAGTTTAGCTGCCCTAATAAGATACATTCTTGCCAATGCTCCTTCCAAGGAATCAGAACTTCAACTCACATCTCCGGGATAATGATTGGCCTCTATTATATTTGTTGTAATTAGATGATTCTTCATGGAGCACTAGAAATGGTCAAAAGACCTTTGGCGAGCCGATAAGAAAATTTTCAAATCAATACATTTTTCCTCTATTAAGGCAGAAAAAAAATTAAGGAAGAATATGTGTTTTTATTTTTTTTTGTCATGGTCTTTAAACTTTGTCATTCTACGGTTAATAAATGCTTTCCATCAAGGAAAATGTACTGAATTTTTTCAATTCAATTTTTTTTTATACTTTAGAACTGAGGAAAATAAACAACAATCTCAACTCAAATATGAATTTAGGATTGTATTGGGTGATTGTTAAGACGTGTAACCTTACCAACTATCTAAAAAAAACTTGAACCATTTATTCACATTAAATAGCACCCATAATCATATGGAGACAATCAAAGACAATAATTTTTCTGCCCACGTGCGTAACATAATGGCACATATGAAAGGCTGTCCCTGGACTTCACAACTCTTCACAACTATACGCACAACCTCTCAACGCATTTCGCAGGCTGGTGCTGCATATCCCCACAGCACTACACAGTTTAAACGTTCATTAAACATATATATATATTTAAACACAATAGAGACTCATTTGCAATTCAAACTGTACTGCTCCAAGGACAATATTTCCAATGATATAATACTCCACCGCTCAGGAGAATATGAGTTGCAAATATAAATATATTTTTTAATGATATGTTTTGGGGGTTTTTTCTCCCCCTCTAAGCATCTTCCTATCTGACAAAAGTAATCTGCTGGCTTGGAGAATTTATTTACGATCAACCTACATTACTTAATAACTAGAGAAATAGAGCAGGTAGAATTGTTTTCTCCCCTGGAATACTTAAGAAGTAATAAAAAATAAAAAATAAAAATAACAAAAAAAACATAGCCTCCCATAATTGGGTACTTTTTACAAGAGGCAAACCAGATCTTGAATAATTGTCCTGTTGTATGTTCTTAATGTCAGCAGAAAGAGAATCTATGGTCGCAGACTTCTGGGCTCTTGAGATAATGAAAATGTAAAAGCAGAAAGCTGTAATGTATACCAAAATAAATGGCTCAATGTATCTCGGAACGTCTAATGTTATGTATCGGAAGATCATTCATTGCAGTTGTAATGGTGCTTTTGTAAAACATCATTTGCATTAAACAATACCTGGTAACCCCATGTTTAATTGATACCTTTAAATCACTTAGACACGGCTGTGTTTTAACAAAGCTCTTAGGCGCACTTAAAATATGTCATCTTAGATCCGAAGAAAAGCGTATAAATTCAAGTGTGCATCACTTATGTTCTGCTAAAGGTAATCTGCGGTCTGCACATAAAACATATTCACCGAGAGAAAAAAAAAAACGATCCCATTCAGTGCCTGTGATTCTTTACCGTTGGGTGTATTGAGATCAGAATGTGGACACTCTTGTTTGGTGCATCACTCACACATCTCTAGCAAGGCGGCCATTTTGAACATAGTCATAGTTCTAGAATGTTTAGGAAACAAACCTCCACAGAAAGGTGGAACAGCATTAAATAAAAATAGGTAAATGGAATTTAGTAAAATAGTTAAATGGAATCACACCGTTCCTACCCACAGACAAGTACATCAAATAATTTCACTTTTTGGTGGATGCCACAACTAGCAGTTCGTATAATTTCCCTCTGACTCCATCACTCTGGATTTCCTAAAGGACTATGTATTTCCTGAACCCATATCCACATCCCAACAATTCTGTAAATGTTTTATGATAGTTTTATCTTCTTTTGCATATAAATGCTTTGGCCAGGTAACAAACCTTGTGTGACTCAATTTTTTTATTTCACCAGAACCCAGCAGCATTCTGAGCCAAATGGGTCTCTTCCAAGACTCTAAATTGTTTTTTTTTATTTTAATTTTGTCTTGGAAACATATTTAGGGATACCCAATGGGCACAGACAAGGTGTAGTCATAGAGATAAATGAAGAAGGATTGTTCTCGATAAGAGGTTGGGTGAGCTGAATGGTCCACAAGCTTTCTCGAAGAGGTGAGATATTGGAAGGAGAGTGGAAGGAGAGTGCTAGAATTTACATGGTAGTGAAATATTGGGCAGCCTGGAGACATTTTTAATAACTAAGTGAGCGTGGGTATAACAAGGAAAGGAGTAATTAATATCACACATTATGCATCAAAGTTCATGTCCATTATAATTATAATTTGGAATATTTCTTAAGACTGGTTTACATAATAATATCTCTGAGTCAACTTAACTTTACTTATTCGCGTAAATGACAAAATAAATAAATAAATAAAATTAAAATGGAATCCGTGGATGCAAACATTAGGTATTCATTTCACATGCCATTAAATGCTTACCGGGACTGGCTTATTTATGTGTGAAATAAGTGGAATTGTTTGTGCCATCAAAGCCTTTGTAAGTCACCGAGTTACTAGATCTATCTATGCATTAGAGTTTGATTTCCCAGGGTAACTGCTGATAAGTAATGTGTTATAGAAGGTTACAGCTGAAGCTACACAAGAGCTGATCTCTTCTATTCAAATCCTTCAATGCTTAAATTCTGATGGCTTTCTCATTTCCCCTCTACACGAGAGACATGAAGTGCATATTGCCGGATCCTCGCAGCGCTAACAAGTTGAAAGCCGGCTACAGATCTTCCCAAAGGTCAACGCATGACATCTGATTGCCGGGTTGCATCCTTCTATCCTGCTTTTGTCGTTCTAAGAGTACACGTGGCTGTAAACTATAATTTAGGTTTTAAATGCCTGCATTAGCCACGGAAGCTGCATCAGCCACGGAAGCTGCATTAGCTACGGAATATACCTTCTACAAAATAATATCCTTTTTTTTTTTTTAAGGTGCTAAAGAAAGTAGATATTCTTACATCGGAAGTGGGAAAATTAATGGAAACCATGTTAAAGGATCGGATTGTTGAACATCTAAAATCCCATGGATTGAAAGATCAGAAGCAACTTGGGTTTACTTCAAGGAGATCATGCCAAACTAGTCTTATTGATTTTTTTATTTTTTATTGAATGACTCAAATAATAGACATTGCAGACAGCAGAATGCTGTATAATGGAGTATATTCGATGCAAGGTCTTGTTACTAGTGGGGTACCTCAGGGATCTGTCCTTGGACCCGTTCTCTTTAATATTTTTATTAGTGATATTGCAGAAGGTCTTGCTGGTAAGGTATGTCTTTTTGCTGATGATACAAAGATTTGCAACAGGGGCTGATGTTCCTGGAGGGATAAGCCAAATGGCAAATTATTTAGGTAAACTAACTTTCCATGTGGATAAGTACAAGATAATACATCTTGGATGTAAAAATCAAAGGGCAGAATATAGAATATTTGATACAGTCCTATCCCTGATATCTGAGGATTTGTAGGGTTATTATTTCAGAGGACTTACAGGGAGGTAGACAATGAAATAGAGCAGCAGGAAATGTTAGCAGACTGCTTGGTTGCATAGGGAGAGGTATTAGCAGAATGCTTGGTTGCATAGGGAGAGGTATTAGCAGAATGCTTGGATACATAGGGAGAGGTCTTAGCAGAATGTATGGTTGTATATGGGGAGGTATTAGCAGAATGCTTGGTTGTATAGGGAGAGATATTAGCAGAATGCTTGGTTGTATGGGGAGAGGTATTAGCAGAATGCTTGGCTGTATAGGGAGAGGTATTAGCAGAATGCTTGGTTGCATAGGGAGAGGTATTAGCAGAATGCTTGGTTGGTTGGGGAGTGGTATTAGCAGCATGCTCGGTTGTATAGGGAGAGGTATTAGCAGAATGCTCGGTTGAATAGGGAGAGGTATTAGCAGAATGCTTGGTTGCATAGGGAGAGGTATTAGCAGAATGCTTGGTTGGTTGGGGAGTGGTATTAGCAGCATGCTCGGTTGTATAGGAAGAGGTATTAGCAGAATGCTTGGTTGTATAGGGAGAGGTATTAGCAGCATGCTCGGTTGAATAGGGAGAGGTATTAGCAGAATGCTTGATTGCATAGGGAGAGGTATTCACAGAATGCTTGGTTGTACAGGGAGAGGTATTAGCAGAATGCTTGGTTGTATAGGGAGAGGTATTAGCAGAATGCTTGGTTGTATAGGGAGAGGTATTAGCAGAATGCTTGGTTGTATAGGGAGAGGTATTAGCAGAATGCTTGGTTGCATAGGGAGAGGTATTAGCAGAATTCTTGGTTATATAGGGAGAGGTATTAGCAGAATGCTTGGTTGTACAGGGAGAAGCATTAGCAGTAGAAAGACGGAAGTGCTCATGCTGTTGTACAGAGCGCCATCATTGTTAGAAATGTGCTGTAGGGTAGCAAACCAGACTATACTTTACCTGCAGGCCAGTAAACAGTTGATTTGAGGCTAATGTTGTCAATGGAGGTAATGCCATAGCTGGTATTTTTTTATTTTTTAAAACAAAACGTTGCCACTCTCCTTGGCCTACTATTGTTAATATGTACTGACAATTAGCTAGACCTATTCACATATGCTTTCATTCCAACACAAAAACTCCAGTTGATTTGAACAAAATCATAGAATTTGCCTGTACGATTTGCTATCGCTGCTCTGACAAGAAGGAATGAATGTATATCTTATTATTATGTTTGCACTCACGGATACACTTCTCAATGGTGATTGGCAGATAGATCTTGTGGCCGATTAAATGGGGATTGCGCAGAATACTGATTAATGTTGCACAAAAAAACTCTTTATACGCATGACTGACAAGATAATTACTACCCTATTCATTACTGTAATTAGATAATGTGTAATTTCTAAAATTATTTACAGTGTCTGGTATAAACAGCACCAAGCCAATTAATTCATTACAGAGATGGAAGAATATTATTATCATTTGACTACTGCAAATCAACACACACACACACAGGGATAGGGGAAAGGCCAAATCTAGTGACACATTTAAACAACTGTATGTAATCTGCAGGAAAGATATCTAACTACTATAAAGTGTGTACAGTTATATTTAGCACACGCAGCATAGGTTATAATGGGGTAAAAGTGATAGGAAAACCCCTCCAATTAAAATTCAGGGGGTAGCAAAGGCATTATTAAATACAAATGTACACACACCAAACACGCCAGAGTAATTGCTTCCCGCGCAGAAATCCTAGACCTGCCGTGCTACCGCCATTGCACAGGATTCTGGGTAGGCATATGCACCTAAACACCTTTTAGCCTCTATATTCACTTTACACATGGATCTCTTGGAGAAAACGCTGTATGAAAGCCCATTCTTGGCCATTAATGACTGGGGCATTAGGTAGCTACACTCTCATAGTAGCACTAGGTGTTTCTGTTCTTTCGTTTAGCTTTCTCTTAGTGCGTAACCCTGGTACTGGAACAATAATAGCATCCAAACCCCCTGCATAAAGTGCTCATAAACCCTCGAATTCAGGTTAAAGGAACAACCAAAAAATGTAAGTATTGAACCCTTAGTGCTCAGGATTATGGATCAAGTGGTTGCTGGCCGACAGAATAGTGTTCACTTGCCGTCTCCTGTTCAGTTGGAAAAAGAAAAAGAAAAAGAAAAAAAAATACAAATGTAAAATGTGAGCAACATAAAGAAAAAAAAAAAAAGCAGAAATGAAATTCAAGACTTAAACAGGTCATGGCGGCTCCTAAGGGCTTAAAGCTTTTACTGTGCATAAGCGTTTGATTGTTCTGACAAATGCTTACACGCGAGAGTCTGCAGATCCACAGACGATGTGCGTATCCTCGTGGATGTCAGTGGCACACTGTCACTGTTAGAATGCATCTCTGTGTTACGTCCCTTCTGGAATGTGGCATTTACAGATGTTCGGGCGGGGGGGGGGGGGGGGGAGATATACAATCTAAGACGTAAAGACAGAAGGGCAGAAAAATATTGTATCCGCACGCGATTTCCGGTGTAATATTTTGCAGCTGTTCAATAAATTAATGTCAAAACTATTCACGCAATGGGCTTTGATTTTTGGGGGGATTAGGGGGAGGGGTTTGTTTTCTTTTTTACATTTTTTTTTTTTTTTAAATTATGGTGAAAAATTTCTTTTTTTTGGATCCGCGTTTTAAAATCATATACGGTAAAGTATATAAAAAAATGTGATTAAAAAAACTCTGTATTTATTTTTTAAAGCTCTGTGGAATAAAAGCTAAAAGTTGATATTGTATAACGTATAGATTAATAGATGGTATAACCCAGTTCATCACTGTTGTTATGCATATAATGGTATGGTCCTAAGAAGGAGGTGCAAGCGCCAGAGAGTTGCTTCATAACTGCTGCATTTCTCGTCATAAAGGGAAATACAAGATTAAACAGACACGCTTAAGACCACCATCCAGCATTTCTATTACAGAACCTTCTGCTGCTTTCCCATTCAATCTTCTTTGTTGAGTTCCACCAGGCATTGTCTGTGTTGTAGTGATGATCCAGTGCATCTGAACTGATCCTCTTGCAAGTAAGCAAAAGCAGAGGGAGGGCGTACAAAAACAAACACCCCTTATTATGTACAAGTTAAACACGAACAGATGAGCCAGTTTGCTGCCTGGAGTGTTCCTTGGATGCTTTAAGCTTACAGAATTCCTCCTTTTTTGGGATTTTTCAATGTTACGGGTTAATTTTGTGTTTTACACAAAAGAGCTTCAGATTGTAGTTTGGTCCCATGGGTCAGTAGCAAATAGGAAAATATTTTCACGGGTTATGCCAATCTGTTATGCGCTTGGCAGTAGGGCTAAAGCCTTGGGGTAAACATAATGCTTTTGTATCAAGCTATCGTTTCTTATGTAAAACAAACCTAATGTTATTGGAGATCTTTACACAGCATGCAGATGCAGGTGCACAACTACGATGAAAGGAAACAAAAGAACAGAAAAAAAAAACATTAGAAAAATAAATATAACACTAGATCCATTCTCCCGCATGCAGAAATACATGCCACACAATTTAAAGAGCTTAACCATTCATCTATACATTCTAGACATAATGCTAGAAAATCTACATACGGATGGAGGTTTTTTTTAAAAGGACGGTGCCATGATATTTTTGTATTACCCTGTTCGTCTTTAAAAAGATACTTACATTTGTTTTTCCATGTGTGCTTCTATGCTTTACACTATGATCCGCATGTGAACCTTCTGGTAGGCTGACCAGGTTGTTGACTGTCACTCTCTGCTAGCTAGAGACTTTTATTTTTTGTAAATAATCAATAGAGGAAACCTCGTTAAAAATGACTGTTGAGGGGACGGACATGTTATTTAGAATCTTGTGTCAGATCTTCCTTCATCTTCTAAACTACGTGTTTGACCCCTATTAGTGCTATCTAAGCAAAGCGGGCTCAATAATGCCTGACTCCGAACTGTCCCACTTTTGCGACCTTTTGGGAGGCAATCCCATTGTCCAGCTCCGCTCTACCCCATCCCACTTTTCAGGACAGAGGTACAGCTCAGCGGGACCTCAGTCGGACAGTAGAAGTGTCATTCTCTGGTGTCTAGAACACCTGAGACTAATTACAGTGTATATACAGTATCAATGACAAGCGGAGTGATGGTGACTGCCATGCATTCACAGTAGCGCTGACAGTCCACTCAACCTCCAAAAGCTCTGCTCCTTGGCGTCCCGATTTGCCGGAGGGTAAAAGTTGGGAGGAATGATACTTTATTTGTGTTCTTTCATGTTTTCTTTCTCTTTAAAATAAACTAGGGTAATTTAAAGTACACCTGACAGTATCTGCCTTAATCCCCTTTATTGGAGGTTAAATAAAAGTGACGAACAGCAAACAATTTGTTTTCATTTTAGGCGAATCGAAAAAAAAGTCTCAACAGTCTTATCTTTATGGCATACTGAATCTTCCTAAAGATTATCACTAAAGAACAAGTCTAATGCCTGATCCCTGATGTATCATTTCTTTGAAAAAGATTGCTTGCTCATTTCTGTCGAGTCTCTGATCATGCATTCATTAAGGGCTCTGAATTAGTGTTACATTAACACCAGACCCCCCCCCCCAAAAAAAACTATTCGTTATTTCATACGTAACAAAAAAAATGTTCTCTGCTGATGCCAGATGCAACTAATTGGGCTAGGAAAAAAGAAAATTAATATTTCTGGTTAGGTAGAAGATATGTTTTTAATCTTCTCAAATTATTATTGAAACATGTATTTATTAAAACGCCTGTGTGGGTTGCTGGTAGTTTTTGATGTCGGAGACTTTTCCTGTTTTCATAAATTAGCGGAAACCAAGTTGAAATTTTTTTAATTCTGTGAAAATTATAATTCCAAATAACAGCTGGTATATGTGTATACATCATCGATATACCAACTGTAAAATCTGCCCAATTAGGGTTGACTCCTTGTAGGGTCAACTCAGCCTTTCATCCCTCTGGGCTCAATTGAATGAGTAGCGGAATGTGGTTACTAGTATAATATCCAGAAGACATATTAGCAACTAGAGAAATTTCTTAATGTGGCCATCTTGAATCAATGCTTTTTGGTTGTTATTATTACAATTATTATTTATGTAGTTTCTATAAATTAGTTTGGCGTGTGTATGAAGATGTCTGCAACATCTCTTCTTCTGAGTGGTCTAAATTCAACTTTGGTAAACCTAATGACCCTTTATTTGGGCCATTCTGGCATCACCAAAGTCACTACGAATCCACAGTTACAGGAGGCGATATTTTGGAGGCCAATCTCCTCCGAAATTCAACAGACTGAAATGGTTTTCTTGAACACTCTTTTGAAATCCACCCAAATTCACCTAAAATTGCTTTGCTATTAAATAAAATAAAAAAAAATATATATATATTGAAAAAAATACTAAAATAAGATAAAAAACAATATCAATATATACAGTAGTTATGAATGTCATGAATATTAGGATAATACGTATAATACAATATGATGAAATACATTATAAAATAATGAAAACAATACAATGTAATAATCAAATAAATACATATTTTTAAGATAGGTCCATAAATATAGACAAATTATAAGATATAAGTACAACAACATAGATTATACATGAATAGATAGATATACATATATCATATATAATACAAAATACAAGTATATATAATTTGATAAAGCTAGTACAAGAAAACCAACACACATATCATATACGCCATTTAGTGACTTCAATAAAAGTTAGGGAATTGCCACTATATTGTACATATATTATTTGTGGTTTTCTCTTAAAATTGGCTATTAGCCCCAATCTCAAACAATTTTGCCCCAGATCGGGGCCTATAGAATAGACCCCAAAGTCTCTAAAATAATAACTGTGCTTGCAATGGTTGCATACATCATACAGCGGCCTCTACATGGTTTTCTCCCCAAGTGTACAGCTGTAAATATACTGTGTCTTGCAGATACAGACATTGGGTTGAGCTAGGTGGAGTGAGATTGAGAGGGTAAGAGTAACAAAACAATATAATTTAATTTACATACCGTTTATAATTGTATTTTTTACCTGTAGAGAACGATGCTTCTTCTTCAAGCCAGCATTCCACATGACGATCAACCAATGAGACACAAGTATTAGGGAGTGTCCATCTCCCATTGGCTGAGCACAGTCGTCTTAAGATTCATTACAGAAGATTCTTCAGCTCTTGCTACAGGTATACAACACTAGAAAAATGCCTCATGTTCTTAAACATTTGAAACACCTCACTAGATGTCGTTGCAGATTACAAATATAATCCCAAAGTTTGCACAATTTGCACATTTTTGAAAAAGTTGTTATTGCAAAAGACAGTTTAATAGAGCCTACACATTACATATTTTCAATGTACTGAACACATATGGATACAATAAGGGATCCCATACTAGTTAACATCTCTGTGTTTATCCTGTTTTTTCTTCTTTCTAGCTTTGTGCCTTTAGGTCTTGATTATGTAGTTTATTGGACCATATTCCCCGTGCCTCAAAGTATTAAATACTCTTTTATTTTTAGCCATTTTCTGAAATCCGCAGGAAAAAACTTGAAAAAATAATAATATAAATGCATAATTTACACGGCCTTTAATCTTCCTTTCCTTAGGAAAAACTTAAATCGCAGTTCTGAAGTGATTTTAGGGATGAGCTCTGAATATTAATTTCCCTGTCTTTCCTCCCCTTACATTTTATTTAAGCGTTTAAATATTTTTTTTTTTAAATAAATGTAGTCTTGTATGACAGCCAAAAATATCAGACCACAAGCTTATAATATTTTAAAATCATTCCATATTTGTATTACAAGTTGGAATGTGTGTTTTAAAGTGAGTTAAAGGACTGTTGGTAAAAATGTAACTTTTGTTTAATTTGAAAACTGTGTAAAGTGTAGATGTTTTATTTAGACATATTTTAATGAAATAATGTAAATAAGGTCCCTTATTAAGCCCTATTTTGCTCTGTAAAGTTCTATCAGAGGGCAGACATGTTGTTTAGAATCTTGGGTCAGATCATCCTTCATCTTTGGTCTTATCGGACAGCTGTGACCTAAGATTCTAAACAACATGTCTGCTACCTGACATAGCTATACAGAGAGCTCAACAGAGCACCATATTTGTTATTTCCCCCCCCCCCCTACAGTTGTCCTTTAAGAGTCTGTTTGTCATGGAATACAGTGACAATTAAATAACTCCATAAAAAAACAGCATTTTGTAGATATTCTCTATTTAGCCAAGCATTAAATTATTCAGTGAAGTGTGCAAAACATTTTAGCAGTTTAAGCCTTAAAGCCTTTTTTCTAACAACCAAAAAGTGTTAAAAACAGCTAACCATGGCTAAGATTTCATTTTAGAAGCAGCTTATTGAATTAATAAGACAAGTCAATTAATGTAATGCTCTGTTGCTTCAGGATAACGCTGGGAAATAAAAATACAGTCCCATTTATTTTTATTTTACAACAAGACAACTCAAATAATCTTTTATAACAAGAGAGGAGAAAAAAAAAACCCGAACTCTGTAAACATGACGGAGACGGGGCAAATGAGAAAAAGAGCTAATTGGGATCTTTTGAAATTAAGATCAACCCGCAATGATATTATACAAGTTTTTAAGGATACCTCTCTAGTAGGCATAAACGTTTCAGAGACTATTTTATTGCACTATTGTTAGTCAGCATTCAAGAGTTTCAATTACACCCAGGTGTGGGCACCAGCCTAGCCCACGATAGACATTTACTTAACTTTGCGATAGACAAGTTGATGAGGTTCTACTGACCTTTGTAGACCTGGACAAGGACAATGAGGTCCTTCTTTGGACACTTTGCCTATCCCTGAAGAAAATGTAGATTATTATGGTCACAGGAAACAATTATATTATAACTTTCAGTAAGATTGCTGAGTCTGCTAAATATAATCTAACCTGTTCAGGTACATCACAGGATTGTAGGTAGATCACGGGGTCAACTATCATTCCAAGAGTTACTTGGGAAGAAGAAGATAATCGCAATATAGTATTTCTAGTAAACATCTTTGATTATTATGATTACAAAATACCTTGGTTTTCTAGAATTGCATTGATAGTTTTTGTTGATCATACTGTTCACCCCGCCTATAATTCTGAAGCATTTTTCAGCCCTGGTGTTCAAAACATGAGCTTTTCTGTTACTATCGTAAGAGTTCCTTTTCCTTATTTTTACATTATTGATCCCTTCGTAGAACATGAAAGTGTGTACATTGTTTTAAAGAGGCTGCCTTACAGGATCATCCTTTCTTAATTTTAGTAGTTAGGTCTGATTTTATGAAGCCAGCATTACCCAGTATTGGAGACACCCTGTCACATTCTACAAACAATTGTGTGGGGGAAGGAACAGATGGGACAGCACATCTTCCAGAAAACGCAGGCTTTCAAGACCTGATATATGATATCAAAAGGGAAAAGTATCATAGAAATTTATGTAAAAAAAAAATTCAATTACACAAATATTTCTCCACAGGTAGAAGAGTACAAAGGAACACACCTTGAACTCTTTCCTTTTCACATCTCTTTTGAATCTTGAATGGGAAACTATAGAAACCACTATTAAGCAAATGGTCATTCCCTTCAAGCACCTCGGAGGCAGTACAGTTAGACTCCAGCAGTCGTAGGACTCCTGCCATCCAAAATATATTTCTTCTGTGCCACACACTGAACCCAAAATAAAAGACAGTGAGAAACCAAATGAACCCCTCTTCTATGGCCTGGGAAGGAGTAGAAAGTTATCTGGCTATCTCCCCTTTACTTGTGGGGTGATTCCAAGCTGTTGAGTGGCCTGTCATGTCCCAAAAGTTGGTCGGTATGTCCAAGAATAGGCAGAACTAGGACCTAAACTCACAGTTCAAAACTATATATCTTTACATGTTTGAAATTCTTAAAATACGTAGATCCGTCTGCAAACAAGGCTTTAACGCAATAAAAAGCCAACTTACCCAGCCATCCATATTTGCTTTAAAATCAGCTTAAAAAAGATACAGCTGTATATTTTGCTACACTTAATGGGAATAACCATTTACATGATGGATTCCCTTTAACGGTATAGGTATAGGGTATTACAGCAATAATGAGGAGAGTGTGAGTGATTTATCTACAAAGCTGTTAATGTTCTCTCATTATAATCTGCAGAGATTTATTCATTTCTCATTTTTATTACCTGCAGGACATAAATCATGTGATTGCCACCTGAGAACCTTTTGCAGCTCTGCGTTTAATTAAGTAGAGAAAAATGAATGAGGGCCGGGTAGATTAAGTAATCAAATTCTATTCAAATACTCTAACCAGGAGATGTTATTTACAAATAAAAAAGGGTATTTGGAACAAAGTGTTCCCATAGCCAGTAGTGCGCTCTTGGCTCTGACTTTTGATAGGAAGGTTCTAAGGTTGAGTATTTAGGGCATTAAAAATTGTATCGATTGGAAAATGCACTGATGGGGGTTACGAGCACGGAGCAGTCCTAGGGGCAAAAAGATCTAATAGGTGGCGTGGTTACTAGCAGAAAACCGATGTAACATTCCAATTCCATTCGATTGCTCTAAATTTTCGAACTTTGCACCAAGGTGGCCATCTTGGTATGAATAGTCCGGTTTGTGTAGGCTCATGCAATAAATGTAAAACGATGTAACTTGCAGGAAAAAAGGAGATCACCTAGAATTGAGGTTTTCTAAGCATTTTTATATTGCACAAACACAATGAAGATAGTTTAGGTTCAAACTAACACAACTTTTTAGTAAACTTCTCTCCCCCAGGGTCCTAAAATCACTGCTCTTGGCTAATGTTTTTCCTCTTTTCTTTTTAAACTTGCCAACAGAAGCGTTTTTCAATGCTCAACACCAAATCTGAGTCTCATTTCAACTGATCCTGTATAGTTTCTAGATTGACCTTTTATGAAATATTCCAAGAAAACTGTTCCATGCACCCTAGTAGACCATGGGTAATTGAGTGGTGGTGGTTCGTAGTGTTATTCAACAATGGAACGGTTGACGTAAACAGATTTTTGTCATTTCCTCCCATCTGCATCCTCAGCTTGAACCCTTGTGGTGATATTTTTTTTGAAGGGTTGGTTTTTATAAGACAGTTTTTTTGGGGAAAATAACATATGGAGAAAGTTTAATCTGATTTGTCCTACTAATAAAACAAGCAAACATTTGATAGACTTATAAACAACTGAAGCATGTGTTGTTATTGGTTAGGAGATTTTCAACAGATACATGATTACCACCACCAAAAAGATATTCTACAGGTTGTATAGCCGCACCTAGACATGGATATCAACTGAAGTATCTCTCCTTATGGTTGGGAGATTATCAATGTGTCCATTTTCACCACTGAAAGGGTATTCTGTAGGGTTCAAAGCCACAGGCACGAAGGTAACATTTTAGAAGGTTCTATCATGAAAATTTGCATCCTGTTGGTATATCTACATTTAAGCTCTGACTAAACGGTTTGACCGTTGAATGAGATGGAAATAAAAAGTGCGTGAATAGGAGTCAAGTCGTCAGCATTTCCAAATAACACCACAACATGTTTGCAACTGATAGACCAGCTTCAGTTATCTAAATGGGGCTTCAGTAAGGAAATTTTTAAGTCTTCATTGTGAGTAATTTCAATTCCCAGTTACTAACAATACTTGTGGACCGACTACCAGGAATCAGGAATAGCGCAAGGTCGAAACGTAGACTTAATTGTAGAACATGGAATTACCGCCACCTTCCTTGGCATCAACTACAGCAATAGCCTCGCTCGTAATAGAGGTGGTTTCCCTGTTGATGTGGCTGCGTGAATTAAAACGTCAAATGTTATCTGGCATAAACCATGGTTAATCATTCTGTAATTATGAGAACAGCAAGCAGTAAAAGAGTTGATGTGTGTTTTCATTTTGTAAACATCAATCAATATATTTGATGAAAAAATTACCAGTGTGTGTAATGTTTCTTAAGCTAATTTGAATGCTTGATGGAGGGAGCTGCCTAATTTGCAAACAGTGGGAAGATGTGTATCTACATTCACAAGCAGAGTCCTCAGTTATGGGTAACAAAAACCCCCAAAAAATAAAAATATAGATAAATACTAGCACAAAGGTCCTAGTCTACAAATAAATTGTTTTTTTATGTGCAATTTGGGAATGCAATTCTTTTTCCAAAAATATTGTATCACTCTTAATCAAAGACTCGTCAAGGTTGAGATAAACATGTCAGTAAGATGGGACAGCAAGTAGGCGTGGTCTCTGTGTGGACAAGTTCATATCAAGGGGTCATGCTGGATTATCTTCTGCGTTTTTTTATCCTACAACATTTTATCCCATGTCTTCTGAAAGCGGGACAGCGAAGCAGCATCCTGGGACACGGGTCCCAAATCAGTACTGCCTCCCGGGGACACTTGGGAGGTACGCTTATGTACAAAAAGTGATTTATTCCTCTCCTAGCTGCTGATGATGCAAAGTAAGTAATTGTATCAAGTAAGATCAAATTTTAATGAGATTTTTTTTTCTTCACATAAAGATGAATTTATTGCAGACGTAAGCGAGTATATGAAACAAATCTAATGCAATAAGACTTTGTCGCGTACAGGCGGGCGATTGGATAGATCACATTATTTTCACTGCCATGCATCTCCTTTCCAACTGTTCCTGCAGATACTCTGATACTGCAAGCTGGGACAGGCCGGTCACAATGCATTTACATATACCTAGGATGAAAGCATCCCGCTTTCATTACAAAATTGTCTTGACATGTAAACCCCAGTACACTTATTGACGTAGGGTGGTATCAGCGTGCAAAAAAATATTACACTGGTTATTGTGAAATGATTAACCCGTCGGATGACCAGACTGAGAATCAGGAGCTACTGCACCAGACGATTATTACAATCAGTAATACTGAGGCTCCAATTAATAGTCCGTCAGTGATATTATTGCAATTATACAGTTATTTTATGGACAAGGGTCATGTGAACTTGCGGAGCCTAGTGGTAACTCGCCTACTACGGAGTATGTAAGGCTGAAATGATGAAAGTTAAAAATAATTAAAAATTGATGCAGGGTTGACGCCCTGTGGGGAAATGAAGATCTCTTTCAAAGTCAAATTATGGCAGAAAAATAAAAATGCAAACTTGAAGCTCAGCATCAAAATTTATACACCTTTAATGCTATTTGTCCAGGATTTAAGGAGAATATTGTAAATTAACTTTTTCCATAATTAAAATAATAACAAGGTTCACACTGAAGTAAACACCAAACTGATAATTCAGTGTAAGCATTAACAGGCATCTGGAAAAAAAAATAGAAGAAAAAAATAAAAAAAGAAAAGAAACAAAAATAATGACAATGAAATTCATAGAGACTTTTACTTCTGAATGATAAGCAAGTGCAAAACAGTGGAGTTGAATTGGGGTTACTGCATACAGTACCTGGTTATACAAATTTTGCAGACATTCTATATACACCTGAAATACAAATAAGTTGTAGCCTACCAAAAGTCCTGCTTTGAAGTCTCTTTCCCACTTTGTGTATCTTCATGATCTCTCTCTCTCTCTCAAAAAAAAAAATACTCCACTCGAAGAGGCTGGAACCGTCAATTTAATAAAAATGTTGACATGCATGCTATAATCACATATGGATAAAACGTGTCTGCAACACAATAAAAAAAAAAAAAGCCTAGTTTGGTCAACAGGTTCGTTTGGAATTTAAGGAAGATCTAGATTCCATGTGAAGTTTCGAAGATTCTCATAAATCTCGTAGGGCAATCTGATCTTCGGAGAAGTTGTCCAGGTTAGCGGTACAAATATATTGTAATTCCAGGAGAGAAAAAAAGAAAGAAAACGGTGCATTGTTATCCATCTTGGACCCGGGATCTGGAAATATTTACACAGTTTTCGAAAATGGTACAAAGTAATTTGTAAATCCAGAGGATCGAGCTCCGTCTTTCGCAAAAAAACAAAAATAAATGAAAATGAAACTAAAGAAGGAAAAATTCCAAATGTTCTGGTAAGGTGCCAAATTGTATCATGTTTTTTCCCCCTCCCATGGATTGTTTTATTTCACATAGTGAAACCACTAAGAGTTACTCATTATATATTAAAAGTGCAATTAAAATATCCATTTGGCTTGTAAATCCTTAGTATGTTTTTTGTTTTTTTCTTTAATTTTTTTTTATGGCCTCCTTTAAGTTCACCAGAGCTTTGTGGCATTAGTCCAGAAAAAAAAAGAAAAAGAAAAATTAGGACCTGGGATGAATCTGAAACATAAACATAAACAAAATGTTAATACCTAGTAATGAAAAAAAACAAAAACAAATTACAATATAATATTAATAGAAAATATTAATAAACCACAATAATGCAAGCTAATCTGCATAATTAAATATTGTCTTGGCTCAGAACTGCAGTTGCACAAATTTAATTGAAATTAATTCTGAAAATTTTACATAATTAACATTTAATTTCAAATTATATAATTGAATCCCTTGTTTCACTGTGTAACATTTAATGAACGTGTAATATATGTTGGGACATGGGTGTATACATAAATATACACATACAGATATATTACAACTCTGGCTTTCATAAATGGTAACATATTCCAACTCTACCCAGGTATAATAGACATATTTAGCAATTAATATTGGGTATTTGTTAATATTGACCAACTACAAACTGTTGTATAGCCGGTTTACTAGTCACCTCTCCAGTCTTTCTATGGAACTACTATTTAGTCCCTTTCAATCCCTGTCCACATTGCAGCTGGAGCCACACTTTCCTTACGGTATTAGGACCCCCATTTTTGTCCCTAGGAGAGGAGTAAGATTTCTAGGACCCTATCGTTCCCCTATATGTACACTAGATTATAATTGGTCATATGTGTCTAACTTTACTGTATCTACACTTAGATATTCCGATTAATAAAGATAGTGTTTATTATGGCTTATAGATAGTGGATAGTGTTTATTATAGTTTAAGCAGCAGATACATGTCGGCATTATTGTACCTTAAATAATTATTGCCTGTCTGTTTTGTGTTTTTTTTTTATGTGTCATTTTTATAGTTTATATATATTTTTTTTTTACCTAGCTTTATGTACATTTAAATACATGTATTTTTATATCACTTGTTTAAAAGATACTTTATCGCTCCTACATTCTATTGGCATTGGCTGCGTATTTTATTTGATGTAGACTGATTAGTGCTGTCCATTTTCTATGATTTATTATGGCTCTGCACCTCTATCGTGAGCCCTGTTTACAGGCATATGCTTCAAGGGGTCCATGTGTAGAGTGCTTCTAGATGCAAAAGATGATCTTTGTTGAGCTTATTTGCATATGCCTACCCAGAATCCCTTGCAATGGTGAGCAAACACCTGATGTGTGTAGATTTTTTTTTTTTTTTTTTTTTAATAATGCTTCTTCTACACATTATTAATTAGCACCGTTCGTCCTGCAAACCTGTATATCTCTAACTTATTTCTCCACCCTTTAAAATACATCAATAAAACCCGGTGTGGGAATCTCTGCTGGTAGTAGGTACTCTTCAGATGCACCTTGGCAACCCATTCATATTTATTAATCTACTAATAAAAGTCATGAAGTCAACTATTTACAATACGGATTGATGAAAAGAATATTGTTTGGGGCCATAAAAGGCCATGAATAGTTAATGGTTGACTAAGATGTTGAAAAGTAATTGAGCTTATTGGTTCAATGGGTATTTTTTTTTGTATTATTATATTCTGTTATGAGAGAAGAAATTCCAGCAGAGAGAATAATCTAAGCTAATTAATTAGAACATTTATATATAGGCGAGAGCACAGCCCTTGTGTTATGTTCATTAAAGGGAATATATTACCATCATTCTACAAAATTACATTTATAAATCTACCAGTTATGTGGGCGAGGACAATTTTCTTTTTTCCCCCTTTTTTTTTTTTTTTTTTACATCTTCTATATAATTATATTTACTATGGTGTGTTCTCAATTTGGAATCTCGTATCTTAAGTGGCAATCTGAATTCTTATGTAACCGGCTCTCGACTCATACAGACACATTGGCACTCCAAGCAAATATACGGATAAATGCTACGGGGTTCACCCTCTTGTCCATCGACCATCTATTTTCATAATATTTGTGGACAAAAATAAATGATTACGTACCAACAAGGGTTACCCCCTTTTTCTTCCAAAAATGCTGTGCATGTTATTGTCTTCATAGACTTAAAATTGACCTCAAGATTAGTTTATTACCGACTGGCTAGAAAGTCTACTTCAAAATTAATAGTATTTATGGTGTTTCTTTAAAGCATAACATTGTGGCCATCGAATCACAAGGAAACAGGAGTCTCCTGTTAATGACATCACAGTGGGGCACGGTATACTCAATGTTTTGTGAAATCTTAATGACATAATAATGTTTTAATTACAAAACATACGATTTATTAAAATGCTGTGTAACATTCTACAGAAAATGTACATTACAAATCAAAAATAAAGACATTTTGGTAAATATTTAGTGTGTGAATGGTTGCTGTACCTACGAGGTTTCAGGGCCTCTCAGGTGCCATGTTGCCTTGTATCAAGGTGCTCATGAGTGACCCTGAAACTTAAAAAACAAAAAATGTAAAGTGCTTTCTCCAAAAACACACACACTACAATTTATTAAACTCATACACACGATTTACATTTTTTTAAGTTGTATACATAGCCCCCTCTTGTGTTCTGTACATATCCCCCTCTTATGTTCCATACATATCCCCCTCTTGTGTTGTATACATAGTCCCCTCTTGTGTTCAATACATATCCCCCTCTTGTGTTCTGTACATATCCCCCTCTTGTGTTGTATACATAGGCCCCTCTTGTGTTCTATACATATCCTGCTCTTGTGTTCTATACATATCCTGCTCTTGTGTTGTATACATATCCCCCTCTTGTGTTCTATACATATCCTGCTCTTGTGTTGTATACATACCCCCCTCTTGTGTTTTATACATATCCTGCTCTTGTGTTATAAACATATCCTGCTCTTGTGTTATATACATATCCTGCTCTTGTGTTATATACATATCCTGCTCTTGTGTTGTATACATAGCCCCCTCTTGTGTTCTATACATATCCTGCTCTTGTGTTGTATGCATATCCCCCTCTTGTGTTCTATACATATCCTGCTCTTGTGTTATAAACATATCCCCCTCTTGTGTTGTATACATAGCCCCTCTTGTGTTGTATACATAGCCCCCTCTTGTGTTCTATACATAGCCCCTCTTGTGTTCTATACATAGCCCCGTCTTGTGTTGTATGCATATCCCCCTCTTGTGTTCTTTACATATCCTGCTCTTGTGTTCTATACATATTCCCCCTCTTGTATTGTAACATAGCCCCCTCTTGTGTTGTATACATAGCCCCCTCTTGCCTTCTATACATATCCCCTCTTGTGTTCTATAGGGGACAGAAGTACTGAATGGTTTTATGTAATTGATATTTGCTAAGCATGTTCTTTGGGGGTTTGGTACAAAACGCAAATGTTGAACAAAATTCGGCATGCAAAATGTTTTCCTCCCAGTTAAGTTGGACAATGGGGGGGGCGGAGTTAGAGAGGCCGAGTGTCAGCGCTAACACACACGCATGGTAGAACTGTCACTGAAGCTGGAAGCGCTACTGGGCATGCACACAATACTTCGCATGCACAGTAGGCATCCTCCAGCATCCCAGATCCCAGAGAATGTGATCAGGAACGCATGATTTTGGTTCTGAATCCTGCTGTCCCGCTGAGCTCTACCTCTTTCCCAAAGAGTGGGACAGTTTTAGAGCTCAGCTGGACAACGGGACAGGTCTTCCAAATCGGGTCTGTCCCGTGTTAAGCAGGACAGTTGGGGGTATGTACAAACAAATCCCTATTTACATGTGTTTTACATGTGTCGTCTCCTGCTTATGACATCACCTGTAATATGCAAACTACACATTTCCATTGAAAAACAGTTTATTTGTGCAGACTCCACAGACATCTGAAACACATTATCCTCCTAATTTATGTATTTACTTGCAGTTTTTCTAAAACAATGTATAGATCATTTATATACACTAAATACAATGTTTAGCTGACACAGTCCCTCTAAAAACATTTTGGGCATTGTTCTTGAAAGAGAATTCCAAAATAAGGCCCAAGTAGCCAAGTTGGAAAAATTCTCCTATTCACTTGGCCTTAAGACGGGAATTCTCTTCTCAAGTCCTTGCAATTCTCTCATTATTGAATTTGTCTATTCTTTAGTAAGAAATTAATACTTACTCTGGTAGTCTTTATCTTATTGCCAGTGGCACACATCCAGCCTGAGTTATCTGGAAGGGTCTTGCATTCCTCGCCCTCTAAGCATGGTTCCATCTCGCACCACCATTTGCCAATCACTATGGAAGCTATAAGACACAAAGCAAACACGTTAACCCATGCCTATCATATATATATACATTCACATAGCTATATCTTAAGTAAACAGCAGCATTAAATATATTTTCATTCTATACAAATTTACCGTCAGAAATCTCTTCAGTATCAACATGTTCAGAGCGAGAGCTTTAGTGGTGGTTTCACCAGGTTTTAATTCCACATGATTTTCTTTGACCGAAGAACATTGTTCAAAAACGCTCTACGGGATCTGTTGACTAACATTCGAGAATAGCTCGAGGAAGTTGAGTTTGGCAGTGGACTTTCATTTGGAGACTAAGTCAAACCCGACCTCCAAGCTTGGGTGCTGAGTTCGACTTAGAAGAAAAACGTTAGTTTAATTTCACCTCTCATAGGCTATAATGGGAGGCAAATTGATTGAAACTATTTTTGAGACTAAGTTAAACTTAGTCTCGACCACCTCAGCATACCACATCCGGGCCTGTTAGTGAATATTGTTTTGCGAGGTTGAGATAAGGCATCCGAGAGGGGAGGTAAGTCTGTTGGCCTTTGTAGTTCGAGATTAGTGCTAATTTCGACCTCCAATCTTGAATTGTAGTGAATAGACCTGTTTTAATTAGAGGAGGGCTTCTGTCAAGAGGTAGGCATGAACATTGTGCATTGTGGACATTTATTGGACTTCGTGGTGAACAGTCTAATGATGTTCTATATTGTTAGGGTTGACATCTAGGGTTAGGGTTACAGTAAGCATTAGGGTAAAGTTAGAGTTAGAGTTAGGATTAGGGTTAAGATGATAATTGGTTCTGGTGTCACAAGGTTACTGTAGGGGAAAATTGTTAACGGAAAAAAGCGCTACATTGGGTTATAGCCCTAAAACTTGCAGAAAAACTTGTAAACACGGCATATTTCTAAACTCAGAACAAAATTAAGAAACGTTTTTTTTCCATTTGTAATTGTGTAAAAGATTTTTCAGGTAACAGTTACAAAAAAAATGTGTGTTTTTCAATGTTTTATCATACTTCATGATTTTATAGTAAATTATAAGCTAGGATGAAAATAATGGTATCTTAAGAAAGCCTATTTAATGGCAATACAAACAGAATATAACATGTGTGGGTACATTAAATTATACAATTAAAACTACGGTTAAACACAAACACTGCAGAAATGAAAAAAAGAAAACTCTGGCAGTAAGTGGTTAGGGGTTAAACTAAATACTGTGTAGCATGTAACCAGAGCACATTTAGAATGTTAAACCATCGACAGAATAAATCCCTGTCCTGAAAGATGCTCTGTAAGGCTGGTGGCAGGGACACAGATAACAAAAATTTGCCAAAGGCACATCAACCAGGTGTTAAACAGGATTCACAGTTCAATGACTGCAGCTGCCTGAAAAATCCCAATGTTACATCAAACATTGGAACAGAGAAATGTGTTTAGAACTTACACAAATGACATTATCTGTTGGTACCAACAGGAATTTTAAAGGGATACTGAGATGTACTGAGATGCAGTGAAGGATCAGGGAAATCAAAAACACCATGGGGGAAATTATATAAGACTTGAAAGTTTATACCTGTCTGTCCTATAAAAATGAAACTTCTAATCAGCGATGACAATTTATGCATTTGTTACTTGTGTTTTTTATTTGCATATTCCAGCCTATGATATGTGTCCTTTTTTGAAATTTAGATATTAACATGCATGCGTCCTTCCTAACAGTTCACTAACAACACCAAAGATGGGGCACTTTTGCGTTTGTGGGAGTGGCTGAAGGGGTGGCTATGGGCGGGGCTTTATCGGGCAACTTGCACTCCAGTTATTAGCTGTTTTTGTAATTTGGCAAGTCATTTTGAATATAAATAAAGTATAAAGTACTACAAAATATAATATTCGAACACATATACTGCAGTTTTAATACACTTTATTGTGAGTTTTATGGCTCGGACATTCTTGTGTACAACATCCAGAAAATAAGCTAGGTGGAATTAGCTCCTTAACGAGAATGGGTACAAATTTCCCAGGTCCAAGGTCAGATCTTTTTATTCTCTGGGTGAGGGGAATAACATTTAGATTTTTCGAAACTCCTCCCCTCCCCATTTTTTACTTCTGTCCCCTATGAAGCATTATCTCCCCCATTTAAAATAGGGTGGTATTTTCTGCACCACCAATCTGGCTTAATATCCTAGCGGAAACTTAATGTTTAAAGTAGGAAGGACAAGGGAGCCCACCTATAAATGGATTAAAAAAAAAAAACACAACCTTAAAAGGACACACATACAGGTGTCTCTCTATAAAGACCAATTGTGGGACAAAGTTCCACTTTTTAAAATCCCCCCCTTTTTTAAAGGTCCAGTGCATCTTAACAAATGGAATATATGCACTTTCTGTCTGTCATAAGACCATAATGGCAATATGGCTCTCTTTCCCGTGGATTGTAATAAAACAAAAACAACTGTTCATTGTTTTAATAGAAATAAAGAAACTAGCCTGCTTGGCTGTGATACAAAATTCAATGACAATGAAAATCCTCGGAGGCCGCGCATACAATGCTAAATGATGTGGACACCGTGCTTCTCGGAATTAAAAGAAGATCTAAGGATTTTTCAGATCTTTCTAGGGGCGATTTCTCATTGTCTGCAAAAAAAAACCAAAACAAAACAGGAGACTGACACACAAAAAAACCCAATGGAATATTTCAATTGGCTTCGCTTTCATCAAACTGTGATCATTAAATGTTTGGAGGGGAAACACATTATTTCTATATGTCACAGTTATTATCTTTATAATTAGCATTGTCTAATGTACTTCTCTGCACTGTGATGTAATTGGCTGTTTAACCCTTAGTTTGGATTTGCACCCCTAGTAAATCCTTTTTCAGTATTATTCTTCTACACAACAGGGTAGCTCACCAGCTGTACATAAACTATAACTCCCACAACTCCCAGACAGTTTTTAGCCACCCCAAAATCAGGGGGGATATTATGGAAGCTTGATTTCAGCTAACTCTGAGGGAGGGGGGAATAAAGTATTAATCAACATAACTAATTGTACCAAAGAGGGGTACTTTAATTAAATGGACACTCCAGGCATCAAATTAACATGGATGTATCTGGTAGTGTTTATTCTAAACACTGTATTATCTTTTTATTTGTTGCATTCAAATGTATGCGGGGAATCCTTGGGAATGCCTTTCAAAGTCTCCTATAAGTATTACAAGATAATCAGTGCCAATTATTTGCTGTGCAGCAGTAGCTTCAATCAGAATCTGGAATCTGCCTATCTGTGAATGGTGGGACAGTTGTGTGCCATCATTGGTTCCATCTCTGACATCTTTCACAGGTGCAGAGGTAATATCTATGTCTCTCTATGGGAGACTCTGATTGGTTCCCAGAAGATGTTTTCGTGATGGGAGGAGCATTCCCTAGGATAAAGCCTGCAAGACGTAAGGTTTCAAGTTAAAGGCGTCCCCTTCCCCCAAATAAACCCAACGTCTACCTCTAAAGATACACGTTGGGTTTACTCTCAACTCTAACTCAGAACTGAGGCAGAGCCAGTCTAGTGGCTGGCGCACCCCAACTGTATCAGTGCGCACACAGCCAATCAGAGCGAGTGCTCTCCCTGTTCGCCTGCTTGTGGTCTATATATAGACCCAAGTTTTCAAAGGGGATCAACAGGGAAGCATGGCAGGTGCCGCTTCTATATTAGAAGCTCAAGTGGGGAAAAAAAAGTTTAGTTGTCCTTTAAGTATTGCAAAAAAAAAAAACAACTAACAATAAACTTGAACTAATATAACTGCATATTTATTTATGTGTCAGAATATCTTCACATGTGATTCTGGGGTATCTGGGGTAAACATTACCAGGAAGGTTTCTCCAGGCATGCATATTGAGAAAGAGCTAAACAGCTTATTAACAGTCTAAAAAAAAATCTTCCATAAAATGAACAGCATTGAGCATATGTCCCAGTTTATTTATCCTATATTTAGTTTATTTAGCACAGGCTGACTCTGTCTATGTGACTACAGGTTCAATTAAATGCTTACATGGTAGGATTTTCTGAGAACAATAGGCATACGCCCCGGGGCCCATCCCTTTTAGGGTGTCTATACTTGTTGGAAAAATGTGCGGGGTCACAAGTTCATAGCTCCACTTGTGACGGTCTTGCCCCAGCGTGATTCAACTTTGGGAAGAAGTTGCAATAGTAAATCGGGAAGACCCTTCCAACTGAATCAGAAATGTTTCATTTACCCAGTCCACCTCACTTCCGAAAGCAGAGGATAAGCTCATTTAATAGATTGCTTCGGCTGCCAGAAGATCTTGGAAGCAAATGCCGTAAATTCCTTGCTTCAATAAGCTTACTAGTTTGTTGAATGAGGTGATTGGACAAACTAAGTTCGTATGACCACGACCCAACTGAAAAAAACTTTTTACAAAAATGTGGTAGCCCTGGTTTATATGCTTTGCCATGTAGGTACCCTCTACAAACTTTAGAATTGACTATAGATAATTCTATTTAAGAATTATTGTCATTAAAATCTTTGGTTTCCATTGTTTTATTATTTCATCTTTGTATTGTAGATTATAATTTATTAGATTTTTATAAAATGTAGGATTTCTATGTTTTCGTTTTGTATAAAGTGCTGAAAATCTGAAAATAAAGACAAAAAAACAACTATTTTTTGTAACAAAAAGCTAATCCTCACACAGGTATCATAATACATTCATTGAAAGCAGCTCTATTTAGACTCTTATCAATGTTACTCCTACAGTTAATGTGCTTCAAGTAGAGGAGATGTGTGTTTTTTTAATTTTTTTAATGATTTCCTGACTCCATAAATGGAAATAAGCTTCTGAAACGTTCTTCTGCTTCAATATTTATCCCATTAATTGTACAACATGCGTTACTCTCCTGCGCAGTTAGGCACCAGGATTGTTCATGGTGGATACGGACTGGGCGGTGCTGTGATGTTCCATGGACCTTCACTGATATTGACATGGACACTCCTGTTCTTGAACGGACGCTTTGCTTATCGCTGCCTTATTCTCAAATTTCGACAGAAAACAAAAACAAAGAAACAATATTGGATAGAACAACATTGATGTTGGAATAATGTTTGCTTTTGTTAGAAGTTGGCCATCACTTTTCCAGACCATGTGCTTGAGAAGAAGGCATCTGGGCATCTTCAGTGTAAAGCTGCTGAGAGAGCTCAGTGGGCTGATGTGCTGACTGTAGAATCTGTTTAATCCACAGGTTCAAGACCTGCCTTACTGAATTGAATTCGTTGTTCTGAAGTAGATAAAATGGATAGCATTAAACTGGACAATGGTATAATCCCAGGATATACTTGAAAATGAGATACTAGGTTTACTATTCCTTTCCTGGCGATATACTTTATCATTACAAATTATGTGCAAGGATCAGAATTTTTTTTTTTTTTTTCATGTAGATACAGAAATAGAGGAGTTTGCATTAAATGCTTCTCCAGTCTGTATCCGAGTAATGAGACATTTTATATACATTTCTGGTGAGACCCAAAGGCTTGAGGATTGTCTGGAGAGAAACTGTTTCGGAAACCTGTTCATTATAGTTACTCAAAGGAACTAAAAATACTGAGGTGCGCCGAATCTAGGCCACAGCCAATGCACAATGTAAATTCTTATACCAGTGGGGGTTTTTTTTTCGGAAGGACAAGTTTGACTTATCTGGTTTCACTATGCCCCCCCCCCCAAAAAAAAAAACGGCGCAAAGCTTTTCTCACTGTTTAATATCGAATAGGTCATTTCTTGGGAATTGTACACAGTTTACTTGTGTAAGGTATTACCATAGATGAAACAGTTATGTACATGTGCCAAACATGTTAACCTCTACCTAGCACTTCGCACTGTATCTTCAGGGTGCACTTGACTGGATTAATGGTTGATATTGGTTTTGTTTTAAGATTATGATTTTGCTGCTGTGTCATATAATTCAATACTTGTTCGTTCTGGATGAATTTAGTTATTTTCTCAAACACATATTTTCCTAATATTGACATGCTGTGAATTAGATATTTCCAACATTTATCATGTTCTATTTTTGCAACCAGTGTGAGACAGCTGTAAAAAAAAAAAACAACAGCATCCAGTTATTATTATTATCACTGCTATTGAGGCAGCGATGGGTGGGCCGCAACCTCCTTTTATTTCCCTAACTATTCATTTCCCCCCCTTATATCTTTCTTTTCTCTTCCTGGTGAGACCCAAAGGCTTGAGGATTGCCTGAAGAGAAACCGTTTCGGAAACCTGTTCTTTATAGTTACTCAAAGGAACTAAAAATACAGAGTTTGACTTCCAAATTAGATATTTTTCCATCAACTCCCAGCATTGCAAAACCTCAACCTTGGGTAAGCATGCACATTTTATAATAAGTGAGTAAAACTTGACTCACCCATATAGGTCAGGCACCTGTGCTGCTACCTACCGCCTCCTGTCTTGGGGAGTGGTCTTGTTCATGTTTTACATGGCTGCTCCATTTTAAAGACTCATCCCCCCTTTCCCTTTCTGCCCATCTCTCATCACATAGGATTGTCCTCTTTTTACCCATTTTAGAATGGTTGTGTCTTCTTTTTTAAAGGCTAGTTTCACTTTCGTTGATTGATGCCGTGGCCATACTAAGGCACTGTTGGACCCTGGGCATAGCTGTCATCAGGGGTACCCTTCCTATGAATCCCACTCAAATTTTCAAAAGTAATAGTTAGAAACAGTAACACATTATAACCTCTCCTGATCAATCCTCTGTCTCCTATTATCCTAAAAATGGAACCCTGGCCATTTGCCCTCTCTCCATGCCTGTGCTGTGGTTGATGAAGGAGGTCATAGTTAAGAAATATATGTACCTTACATCGCCTAAAAAAAAAATGTTTCTAGTCTTTTAGTTCCAAAAGCTTTTTTTTTGTCAGGCGGTTAGTGGTGGGGCCCCTCCCACTGGAGGTATAGAAAGAGATCTCCATTATAAATGTACATGCAGACAGTCTACACTGTTCACAAAGGTTTGTGCAGTTATTTTCATTATAATACCTGACGTGGCCAGTAACTGAAAGCAGTAACCTGTTAACAATAAAATGGAATGTAAAAATTGGAATGCCGAAGTACACCAAGGTTATATCTAGAAGATGAAAGCAGCCAGGCTTCTGCAAGAACATGTAATGGGTGCTGGAACTCATGACTAATATGAAATGGGGTAAAAAATATAATAAAAAAAAAAACACTGAAAAAATGTTTGGCAAATTCTTATTTGTTAAATAAAACATAGATTTTTTTTTAGCTTTTAAATTTAAAAATAAATAAATGAAAATAATTTGTTAATATAAAGTCATGTCTCTATTTTTTTTTAAAAATAATGCCACATCTATAACACCATTTGTTAAGGTTTTTTTTTTTTTAAACGGTGATTCCCTCTACTATAATAACAAGGCCTTTTACGAGGAAATCATTTATGATGGTGGGATGGAGAGGGAGTATTTGTGAATGCAAGTGAAAAAGTATATACAAATGCTAAAAGAATGACAGTGAGGCAGGAATGAGAGCGAACAGTTTGGAAGAATGACAGGAGAATGGGAGCAGGCAGATCGTTAGAATTAGAGGGGTGGAATCAGCGTCACACAAGATGTTGGCACTCTAGTAGAAGAACGAGCACGCCGAAGATTCATAGGAGCGTTGTTTGTTCTAGAACGCGACTAGGTTAAAAAGGGTTAGGTGAAGCCTTTAATGTGGCTCCTGCAAATTAAACAAGCCCACTTCTTCCAGGGAGAACAATCTGGAAAAAAAATTGGGAAGCTACAATTCCCATATATAATATGTTTTGAAATAGGCAATTTATTCAAATGTTAATCAGGCCTATTTTGCGCTTTGGCTGTATGTTCGGAATCTTGAGTGCACAAGACTTTAATTCCTTCAAGATGTTTCCAAGGCTCCCTTGAAGGATAATGTGTAACTTCATTTGATTTTTATTAATAAGCAAGTTTGAAGCTCGCTAATTTAAAAATATTTTAGATATCTGCGGGCACCATGTCTCATTTAGCTGCAGCTCTGCATGAACGATTCTGAAGTATTTTTTTTTTTATTTCCCTAACACTTCCACTAATTAACTCCTTCGCTTATAACCTCACCGGGGCACGATTTGCCCACGAATGCCGGAATGTGACCCTGAGATTTGGCAAGAACTTTTTAGACGCCATACGTGAGTGAATATTGTAGCAAAGGACTTATGATAGGGAAGGAAGACGTCGAAAAAACGTCACCAAACGGAGCAGATATATGTTTTAGCATGGATTTAATTGCTCATCAGACTAGTGTGATTTATGCAGAGTAGATCTGTCAGGAAAAACCATGTCCAAACAAAATGGAGTCTATCCAATGCCTATGACTATGCGCCCAACCAGGAACTGATGTGCTCCCCAAATCACCCCGAACTCCCCCATATGAAGGAGCTTTTCAAGAAATGCATTGAGCATCTGTCTTCTAGTGATAAAAATCCCCATTGCAGACTAGAAGTTATAAAGTGCAGTATGTAATGTAGAGGTAATCTTCATTAGGATGCCTTCTGAACTTTTATAATTAACATATTGGTGCATAAATTATGCACACAACCTCTGGCTGCCTGGATATAATGATCTCCTTCCAGCAGGAAGGTGTGTCCTACTTGATTGGCACACTGACAGACGAATAGTGATGATCATGTCACGGAGCTGCAGCTCCATTAGATGGCAGTCAGGAAGTCTTTGCTTTACTTGAAATTAAATGTAAAAATCACTTGAATGTTGCAATTAGGTTTACAAAGTGACCTTTTGTGTGATGCTAAATGTTCCATTTTAAACGGAAATGTTTTAATGAAAGAATACAAATAAAGCACCTTATTGGGCCCTCTTTGCTCTGTATAGCTCTATATGGGGGCGGACATGTTGGTTTCTTCATCTGACCCAGGATTCTAAACAACTTGTCTGCCCCCTGATGGAGCTATACAAGATAAAAAAAGGGCTCAATAAAGTGCTTTACTTATATTCTTTAATTAAAGCATTTCTATTTAAAAGGTCTGACCATGATGCAATGTTTCAAATAAATATAACTTTTTACCTTTAAAGTTTCACAATAATGCAGTGAACCACCGACCCCCCCCCCCCCCCCCCCCCCCATCCTGTCGGCATCCTAATTCTATCCATGTCACCAAGACAGGGTGTTTTTTAAAAATTGGATTCTGATCCAATATAAAAACTGATTTAATCAAAATTGATGGTCCATTCTCAAGCCACAGTACTATTTTACCAACAAAATGACAGAGAGTTGAGATATTCCTACTAGAAATTAATTCAACACGGTCTCGAGGACTGAGGTGAGTTTTGGGAGTCGACTCTATAAACCGTGATCCATGTATCACTTACTTTATCTCCCAATCTCCTCAAAAACCATAACAGACGAGTTATGGGTAAAGTCACAAGGATCCGTATGATAAGTTTCTTAAGCCGTTGGCACATAAATTGTAGGCTGGGTGACCCTATTAAGGTATTTTCTGTACTTCATCCATGCCAAATGAGAAAATCGGCAGTTGCACAAGGTTATTAATTCAAGGTGAATGGTGACAACAAAGTTATTGTGTTTTTCTATTACAAAGCGGTATCATCTTCAGTCGCACCGCTCGGAACGTTCTACAAAACTGATCCAGATGATCCAAGGACGTCGGAAACAACAGAAATGTTATAAAGATAATGAACATTCACAGAAGGGAAAGCAAATTCGACGACCTTCAGACATTGAATAAAACCTCCTATGATTTCCCACCAGCTCAGTAGTTAGTGAATAGCTCCCTATGTTTATTTTTAAATAAAATGCGTGTTAAAAAGGTAGAAATGCTGAAGTTTTTCCTCTGCAATCTCACTGGATCTTCATTAATAATTACAATTTTTTAAATTTTTTTATTACTAACACTTTTACAAATAGAAGCAAAGATTCCATTCACGACGAGAAGACCCAAGAGGCCCATCCCTTCCGTTCATATTTATTTAACTTATTTGTTAACCTCGACCTTGCACATGTCTTTCACTGTGTCCATATAATCTCTAAAAACAACATTCCTACCTAGAGGAGTTAAATCAGGATATATGTCAAGTACATATTCCTCCGGGATGATGGTAATCTATTATTAACAGAAAATCTTGTGTGCATTATAATGAAATCTAGATGTTCCTTGTGGGTTTTTGGTTCCTGTATCATTGTCACACATGGGAATCGAAACAATGATTTGCAGTCGTCCAGTGGTTAGAATAAAAATCACATTTAAACCACTTGCTTTAAATGTAGCTGTTTTTTCTTCTTCTCTTAAGCGGTTTTAGAGAGATTCTGACATCATGCACTTACGAGGGACCTCTATTTTCTACAAGCTCGGTTAAGGTACATAGATGATGAAAGTGAAAACAGCCCCACCTAAAAAATAAAAAAAAATAAAAAAGAACTTGTAGAAGACCTTCTCGACCTCCCCTTTCACTTGGCTCCTTTTATTTCTAGAAATATCTGTCTCTGGATGTGATTACCTGTTTTATATATTCAATTTGTCCAGCAGATATGGGCTGTCAGAACTTGAATCCCTGCTGTTTTAAAAGCAGTTTAGCCAACAAGGTTCATTGAAACACAATATTATTTTACAATTTATTTTGGTGACTTCACTCACAATGTATGGGTGTAATATATATATATATATATATATATATATATTACAAAAGTTCTCAGCTCCAGGTCGTAACTGCTAGCCCCCACTATATATATATATATATATATATATATATATATATATATATATATATATATATATATATATATATAGTGGGGGCTAGCAGTCTAGCAGTTATGACCTAGAGCTGAGAACTTTTGTAATATAGTGAGAGGGAGCAGGAGATCTGCAGTACAGATCTCTCATCCATGCTCCAACCTTGGCAAGGTGCACTACTAAGCTATGTCATTAATGACTGGTGCCCTCAATCTACTCTGGGGAAGAACTGATTGAGGATGAAAGAAATATGAGGCATGTGCCTTCCAAGACCCGTATCTCCTGCTCCTTGCACACTACAAGGCAAGGTGTTGTGAGTCTTCAACTTCAGAAGATACAGGGGACTATATAATGCAGTGAGGAACGGAGGTCCCAAATATATTCATTATCCGAATATGCTGCTACTTACAGCTGATAAAATGATCCTTCTGCAGAAGTAACATTGATTCTTTTTCCCATTTTGTCGGAAATAACCCAATCTAACCTAGCAAAGATGTTATTTCTCGGATGCACACCCTGAATTAAATTCCAACTCCGGATACAAATTAGAAATAATCTGCTCATCTTATTCCAGTAACTGGATGAAATGAAAACATCTCATGTGCATTTAACTCTTTCATAAGCGTGTGTGACTGGCGGATAGTGTCCACAAGAGAAACATTAGGTTGACTGTATCCTTTGTGCTCTATCTGAAAGCTTTCTCTCCCACTGATGTTCTACTGAGCGAATAACAGCCAAGCATTTCCCCTGTAGCTTTCAGATCCTTGATCTGCACTGTGCACTTTCTTAGTGCTGTTTTTACAGAGGATCACTAAAAAAAAATATAGCAAGATTCAGTCGTATAACGTAACCAACTGTACAACAAACATCATACGGATAAAGTGAAGCGTCCATTGTGCATCAGGAATGGTCGTTTCGTTTACAGATTAGCTCTGGAGATATTAGATCTTCTCTCAGTGCTTTTTTTTTATATTTATTAGAATTCTAATAAAAAAATGGATTTTTATACACTTCCTCATCTTGATGTGCGTTAGACTTCTGCAGTGTACCAGTTTATTGTTTGTACAATGGCACAGAATCTACGTTCAGGTACTTTACAGGACAGGCACTCTTCCTTTTCTGTCGTCGCTCTATTAGCGAATGTTGTTGGATGTTCTTTTGACATGTAAACAGGAACTCACTTATGAAGAAACACTTGTGAATCTCACCTCTGTCTTTCTTCTCCGAGTAGATATATCCGAGTTATTCGGCTTTGTGGAAGAAAACCTTGTTTGCCGGTCTCCGTCACATAATAGATCCGCAAGATGTTTCATATTAATCCAGTTTCCCGAGGAGAGATTGATACAAATAAAATTTACATAGAGAATAACACATTTCAGATGTCGGCGGTGAAAAAGTACTTTGTCAGCCTAATGAAAAGATATCAATTTGTCTCTACTTTATTCAATAAATTGTGAGTCATTTTCCAAATGGATTAGATTAAAAAAGGGAAGAGCAGACTCCCAGGGTAGGAGTCTCAACAGTGATTGAAACTTCACACAAGAAAAAAAAAACCTTTTAAGAGGCTTCGGATCTATAAGATTGATACAAAATACCATCAGGCTATCTGGATCCGGGAGATCGGCCTGGTGTACGGAATGCTGGATGAGATATATACATTACCTGGACAACAAAAAAAGGAGCCACCTGGATTTAACTAAGCAAATAGGTCTGGGGTTGCTGTAGTCGGTCAGGTCTAGGTTCAGCAAAATTATGTGCTCAAAGAATGAGGTCAGATGACTACCTGAATATACTGAATGAGGTCAGCTGACTACCTGAATATACTGAATGAGGAGACCGTATCTCCAGAAGGATATTGATACTTTGGAGAGAGTTCAGAGACGGCTACTAAACTGGTTCATGGGTTGAAGCCAGGCAGTGTATATGGTTCTCAGAATTCCTTTATTAAATATTTACCATGTCAAATATTGGACTTAAAGACCACTATACTACTGATAAATTCTGGTAGCTATGTGAGCTCTGAATCGAAATTTGTTTAACCCAAACCCACAGTATATGGTTAATTTAATAAAATTTGTTCAGACATGCCAAACCCTTTGTAGTAAAAAAAAATTCCTTTTAATAGCGATACTTAATTGGCACTCTATAGTCTGTCTATACATTGAACAAATAGGTGCCAGACTTATTTAATAACAGTGTCAAATATAGCCAATGAACCAGGTATAGACTGCCTTTAAATGAGTCCTGACATAACCTCATGATTCCCTGAGTATTAGCTAGGGAGCAAAGCTAATACAATAAATTACTGCTATCTAGGAGTTACTAAGTAACTCAGTGTAGGGGTGACTTATTGCTACAACATTACTCACTAATACTATATATATACATGTCAACAGTACTCTCTCATGATTTTCAATGTTTTTATGGTAGATGTTCACTAATCTTTACATATTCTTTACACAAATAGAGTGTTGAGGTCTTACACATATTTCCTTTTCTCTTTTTCATATTTATACACATTAATAATTCATTACTATTAAAACGTAAAGTTTTATAACCAAGAGAGCAGGCTACCCCTTTGACAAGTATTATCGTCCAAGTTTTGGTCAAATTTTTTTATTTAGGACCTCCTTAATTTGAGCTGATGTTGGTGTCCCCCATGTCCTTGTTAGAGCCAATCACAGGGCTCAATGCATATTATGTCATATGCAGCTATTTCTACAGTGAGAGACACATCACAAGTGTGCGAGAGCCATCCATACTCGCAGCTTCCCTCTCTATTTTCAAGAAAGAAAGAATGAACATATACAGCTATCTACTGGACAGCTGTACTCGCAGAATATTTAAAAGCTAGGCAGAGGGCGGAGCCGAGCTAAAAATTCCATTATCTTTCTGCTGGCTTAAATATATACATATATTTATAAAAATAGATCAGAGCATAAAAATGGAGGTATACTTAAATTCAACCTTTTTCTCCTAACACAACAAAAAATTGTTTCTAGCATCTTGAAGGTTACAGAAGAAAATCCCATATTATAAAGGAAAACATCGCTATAGTACAAAAAAAGTACGTTGAACGCTCTTAATTCCATTTCACCGAGAACTCTTGAAAACAACGGCCCTGACCTCCTTTCCAGTCCCAACTTCTGATATGCCTCATGAGATTTAAGGTACGGTAATGCGGAGAGAGGAAACTTTTTTTTTTTCGGAAGAAGTACTGTGGCAGATGTGGAAGACTGCAAGTCCTAAATCAAGGTCTGCTTAAGGCAAACTGTGCAAGAAATGTGGCAGAAATAATCATCTCATGAAGAGCTGCTGAAGCAAAATTCAATAAAGCACAGTGAATGTAAGGCAGGATGTCTTAAAAATATTTTATGAACTGCCTGTAGAATTACACACAAACCGGCAGATGGAATGTGCCTATGGAACTTAACAGCTACATATATATATATATTTATGAATATCTACATATATATATATATATATATTTTATTTTTTTATTTTTTTATCTTTTCTTATACGGTATCCAAACTGAAAGATTTCAGTAGCCTGGATATCACTAATAGTTTGGATGCGTACCTTTCGTCAAAGTGTACCTTGATGCATGTCAGGATTTTATTACCCCATCTGCTTGTGCCTCTATTCGAACCTAATGAAGCTTTAGTTGATTCGGACGAAAGATTCAATTTTGTTTTGAAAGAATGGGAAGGGGGTGTCAAAAAATAAAATAAACGGGATCATATTTTTCTGTACAATAAATGGTTATTTGTTCTAAAAAATAATGTTTGTTTAATGACATAGGCACAGACACATGGATGTATCATACACATACAGGCCATGGTCCAGAAATTGGAAACTCCAATGTTTGGGGCTAAATAGTGTGGCGCTATGGGTCGCTGGCAGCATGACTATTCTAATGATATTCCAGCATGCAGAGTGTTGGGTCTCTTTAAGCAAACTCGGCCTACCCACCTTTAATTATCATTAGCTGGTTGGCAGGACAGCACTTTATTGATTTTAACAATTGCCTCTTTGTTCATTGGGGGATGTGCCAACTTTGTTCATGATGAACATCTACTGGATTTTTGGACAATTTAATGATGTTCTATGGACCTTCACAGACTAGGACATGGACATTGATGACAAGCTCTAAAAAAAGGACAGAAAGGACAAAAAAGTTCCCGAATTCCGCAGAGGTGGGGCCTTCCTTGTATTTCGGGAGCCAAGTCATATGGACCGGTGTGAGCAAACTTTTTCAGTTTTGAGGTAAGACTATGGTGGGGAAGGGGGTTCATGACTCCAGTGAATGGGATTCTCTTCCAGTTACTGATAACTTGTGGGTTTTTCAGAACAGGACATTTATTCGAATAAAGAAATGGTTATTTTTATGTCAAGCGAGCTTACACTTGACGTCAAAAGGATGAGATAGCCCCGGTCATACTCAAACCTTCAACAGTGAGGTTTGAAAGGTTATTACAGTTGGTGCATTAAACACTGAGCTATCGCAACATGTATGTCAAATATATCGACAGTGGTGGGCAGGAGGACCTTGCTCTCAATCTGTTAGGCTCTTGGTCAATGAAATAGAGGGAGACATAGAGGGTAAGGGTAAGTTTTAATTATAGAATGATTCAAACATGAAAAAAGACAGTTTAATAAGTGTGATGGCTAGGGTGATAGTGCACTCCAGAAAGTGGAGGACAACATAGAGAAGACCTGGAAACAAGAATGGGAGGACATGACGAGAAAGAAGACAAAAAGGACTACTATTTATGATCACATTTTTTCACTTAAAATACACATTTTCCTTAGCCACTTATACAATAATACACCATTAGTATATAACAATATGTAAATCAAGGACAATTAAAAAAAATAAAAAAACATTACCATTACATAAACATTACACATCATCAAAAAAAAACGACAAAGAAAAATCTTACAAAACAAACAAAAGTAGAAACCGTAAGAGAATCTTTCCTTAATTAAATACCACTTAGCTTCAATTATCAGTCCTAAAGTCCTTCTTTATACAACAATAATTTCATGCGCCTCTATCCATACCCCAAGAGCAGCAGCATTATTTCTGGCCTTAATACTCATCCAGCTCTTGCGCTGGTACAACAACTGCTTCCTCAGTTGCCACCACTGGAAGGAGCAATCTCTGCGCCAGTTCCGTGCCATTATTCACTTTTTTCGGCAGAGAAAAAAAAATGCAGGGATGAGAAGACGTGGTTCTTTCACATGGGGGGGGAGGGAGGGCACTTCAGATGAAGCAATGCTATCTCGGGTCTTGTCTCAACTGGACAATGTTTGGACACCGTAAGGTATCTCATGTCTTCCTTCCTGTGGAACACACAGTCATACTCGGAGCTCCTTCCGACTGTTAGTTGAGTGTATGTTTAGGGCTGAGGAGGCATTCATTTGGTTATCATTATTAAGGCTCTATGGAGTTCAGATCCGGCTCTCCGTGTTGCATGCATGTAACATTAGCATTTAAGCTAGATTTCCCTCAAATAAACCCATTATTATTCTGACAGCTGACTGCGTCAAATGAAGGAAACCGCTGCGAAACAAAAAACACTCCCGAAAACATACGGACCCATCTAGACTGCCCGACGAGATGTCAGCGTGATCCAGCCTGCTGCAAACACAGTGACCTTGACGAAATCTGTATTTTTTATAGAGAAGATTCCCGGGGGGGGGGGGGGGGGAGGATTGACACTCATTGGTCCATCTTAGCCTAAATTACCCTAGCTTTTTTTTTCATTTTTTAGAATAGTGTAACTTACCAGAAGAGAATGTGATCACATACTCAAGCCTTGAATTAAACTATGCAATCAGGGAATTTACTCCACGTATGCCCGTTCATCAAAGGGTTAATTGTTACGTACTGTAGTATAATTTGTGAAATAATATTATGCTTGTCGATTCATCTACTGTTTAACTATCTGAAGTGTAGCTGATATCTTTGTTATCCAGTACACCACTAATATATTATTTCACAAATTATACTACAGTATGTAACAATTAACCCTTTGATGAACGGGCATACGTGGAGTAAATGCCCTGATTGGGTGCCCGAGGCAGCAATACCTTCTATAGTAGCACCTCCCATTTTAGGGTGTCACACATGAAACTCCTCTCCTTACAGGCACAGGGGTCGTTGCACCCAACAGCACCCCAGGCCTCACCCGGTGGACAAGAAGCCTACGCGTTTCGTGCCACACACTCTGTGCTTCTATAAAGCACTATAAATGTATGTCATGTATAAAAACTCCCGCACTGTTGGGGGTTTTATAAGAAGGAGCAATCTGAAATTTGTTATTTGTATAATGGCGGCTGCGTCTTTTTTTTATAAATTCTGTGTGAGAGACGGACCTCCGCCAGTGTTTGGCAGAGATTCAGCACCTGATTTTTTTTTTATACATTTAATGCCCTAGCGCAATGAGCACCGGAACAACCAAAAGTTACGTAACTGGCGGACGCAGAGCACATTCCGAAATTTGTCGGGCATCTGCTTTATGGATAAGCGCACATGACCGACAGAGCCATCATTTGGCGCCACCTGCGTGTGCTCTGCACTTATACATGACACGCATTATGTATCGATGGTAAAGTTGTTTCCAAAATGCTGACAAAATGGCAGCAAGCTATTTACTAAGATAATAATGAGAATAATAAAGTGCTGAACTAGGAGGGGTACAGGGAGATATTCCCTGGTTTTTAAGTACGTCCTTGTGTGTTACTATTACCTAACTAAATGGTCCTCATTTTATCAACCTCAAAAGGATGAAGGGCTGAGTCAACCCTGCCGGGAATTGAACCTGTGATTCTACAGATGATTCATTAGCCCACTTAGCTAACATTTATCAGATCTGGCAAGATCAAATTTTAGATACTGCTGCTCTGTTCTGTACATGTATATATATATATATATATATATATAAATTACTACTCCAATCCTAAATCTTTTTTATTTCTATAGAGGGGAAATAACTCAGGCAGGGATCCATGCAATAATTAGATATCGTATTCTGATCCAACACAGGCTTTTCAAATTCAGTTTTGTTTTCAGATTAGAGGTAATAGATAACCTTCCTGTCTTAAGAGCACCCAATATGTAAGATGAAAGGGAAACGTAAGCCTAGGGAATTCTAAAACAAGAGATAATGTTTTCTAGGGCACCACTGCTAGAGGGGGTGATAATCTGCAAGGAAGATCTTATTTCAGTTGCACTTTAACATGAGAATAACAGACGCAAGTTCATTAAAACTGCATCATTCAATATGCGCCAGATTGTTTCCCACTTGTGTTAAATTCTAATGACTATGTAGTCTGTAAAAGGTGGTCACAGTGAAAAAATATATAAATAAATAAAGGAATGTGATTGGATAAGAACCGAGCTGCTCGGGAAGATTACGGCAAATGTGACAGATGTGGAATATGAGAAAATGTCCGAGATAAATTAGGGAACCAATAGACACCTGGACCAGGAAAAGCAAGATACACTTTATAACTTAATGTACTTTATGAACAAAGATGCTTATAAATCTTGTAGTGTATTTATGATTCCAGGATTTTCATTGCAGTGGAGTTACAACCTCTTTTATTTTATTTTTTCGAATTTTTTTTTTTTTTTAACTGTTTGGAGACCTGTATGGCTGAACAAGGAGCATTTGCAACATGCGCCTGGTGAATTTAACAATGTCTAAACAAATAAGAAGGGGATCCTCTAAAGCAGTGAGAAAGATATACAGAGTGTGTGAGAATGAGGGAGACGGAGTGTGTGTGAGAGAGAGACATTGTGTGTGTGTATGTGTGTGAGAGAGATGGATTGTGTGTGTGAGAGAGATGGAGCGTGTGTGTGAGAGAAACTGTGCGAGAGAGAGAGATGTGTGTGTGTGTGTGTGTGAGAGAGCTAATTTTGGCTCTAGCCCCAAATCATTTGGAGACCTAGCAACGCCCCTGCATATATGTATAACACGTGGTGTGGCTCCCTAACCATTAAGGAACAACACCAGGAGTTATGTATATTCTTATTTAAACACTACTGTGTAATCCCTGGATCCTGGAGAATTGGGGGTCCTTGAGGACAGATTTGAGAGTCACTGCTCTAAGGGAACATTTTTGCAGCATTATGCAACACTTTACTTCCTGTACTTTTTCCTTGGACACAGTGGGCATTCTGCATCATCAGGCAGTGCAATGTTGGCATGTATTCAATACATTGCAGTGAATCTCAGCTTTCAGTGGTTTGTTAGCAGCAACCTTCGTGAAAGCAGTGACAATATCTGAGTGGGGGAACACACAGAGTATTGCAAAACTGTAATCAAATCCATGTGTGATGACCTCCACACTATGAAAAAGTCACTTTGACATAACACAACCATATTGTGCAGCGCTAATCAAAGTAAGCACTGCTCTATGGTCGAACCAGCAGAAAAATAAGTGATTGTTATGGTGGGAAGAGGGGTGGTAGGCAAGTAAAGGTGGGAGAGGGGTAAAAATGAGAATCAAAGTGTTCTTTTTTTTTTTTTGCTTAGGTAGAAATTGGTCGAGTCGAGATGGACCAAATGGTTCCTATCTGCGGACACATTCTTGTGTCTGTGCAAGGAAATGAAGGGTAGCCTTATATTCAAGCCTTTTCCCATCCTCCTGGAGATGAAAGTTGGGGGAGATTCTGATATATATTTAACGCAATATGTTATATAAGACAAAACAAGATATTTAAAAAAAAAAGAGAAGAAACTGCAGCTTGTAAATCCCATTGGAGTCTGAAAACCATTAAGCCTCCTGTCCTTCGATATGTTTCCCCCTTCCTGAGCAAATCTCATTCATTTAACTTTATTTTGCACCGATGTTTGAATCTTCGATCCCCGCTTCTTTAGATGATACAATGTTCCAAAAACGGCTTTTCTTGCATTTCAACATCTCGAAAAGTGTTCCGAGTTTCTTATTTTTTTTATTTATAAATAAATTGCAGATGCTTGACGAGGGATGAATTAGTCAGAGATCAGATTGTTAGTTAAAATGGATGTTAAGTCAACCTTCCAGGTTAATTCGGATGATTGAGGCTTTAAGATCAGAATACAGTGAGCTGTGAATAGGATGCCACTCCAGGCTAGATCTGCCCTCCATGTGACTCTAGTTAGCTGGACACTAATGTATTCTAATTGATACCTTCGGTGGTAGAAAAAGCCGGCAGTAAATTACTATGTGTTGCTGTATCCTCTGGCACTGAACAGATTAAGGAGGGTATAGGGTAATGGATAACTGTATAATAGTCTCTTATTAGAGAAACCCAACAGAAAAAGAATCAAGATCTTACAAAAACAGGATTATTTAGTGGGACATATTTTATTATCCATGTTCAACTTTATTAAAAGATTTAACACCTCTAGAAAAAAAATCGCTAGGAGATCTAAATGCAGAAATATGCACTAACATTATGTATTTAATTATACTGTTTTCATATTTGTCGTATGTATTGTTTCTGAGACTGTGACCTGTCCGACACACCTACATTTTTCTTCTCCCTGCTTGCAGATAGGTCATGTTATTGGCTCCTCTTGCTGTCCAAGGGTTAAACCTACTATTAAAACACTAACAGACTGTTTTGTGGGTCAAGGGTGAGGCCAGGGTCTAACCCTATTGCGGATGTTCCTTAGTGTGGCGGGTAAGCTTAAATTTTTCTTTGGCTAACTCACTTAACCAAAACCTCTAATTTCTATATACGGTACTTGCTGACAATTTTACAGGGCTGAGTGGCACAGTCTTTTTTTTTTTTTATATATATATATATATATATATCTGTAAAGCATTGTGCCAAGTAAGAAACCAATCCCCAAACAAAAGTTGATTATTAAACCAAGAAGCCCCAACTCAGAAAGACAGACGTATATTATAAAAAATCATTTGTGCAAGGGTTTAGTATATTTTTATACTATACAAACGTATCTGGTATAAAAATGATTTGATTTTCTAGTTTTCGTCTAGAGTTTTTTGGTATATTATCAAATCAATATTAACTTTGATCCCCAAGTACAGCTATAAGACTGCGGGGAAGAGATCAATAAAAAATAATATCTCTTATTTACCCTCCAGTGACTTGGTTTTTGGCAAATCCACACACATTATTTGGTAGCAGCCACAGGTTTGACTGATTAAAGCCCTCAGGTTTTTTTAAAAAAAAATTCCGACTCCTAATTACATTGACTTTGTTTCACTACTTCCCGTCAAATGTTATCAGTGTCTCCTCAAATTCAGACCACGGACCTCCAGCACAAACAACTCCACTAGAACTAGCCACAATAGACAGGTTATTAATCCCCTCATTACAAATGATTTTTCAGTGCACTGAAGAGTAAAGCAATTCCACTGCTTTGAGCTAAGCGGGGAGGGTAACTTCTCCAGTGCTCTACTGGAAGCAAGATAATTAGGGGGCTCCTTGTGTCCAAGAATGGTCCGAAAAGTGGGTGATGTTTATACAGTCTGTATTCTGGGTCTAAGTCTCATGTTGAATGTAATAGTGGCTATTAATTGTGTAGATTGGGCTCATCCAACTATTTAGGGTCACATTAAATTTAGCAGCTTTCGGAAGTTCAACATCTTGACATTTAGGGCCGGATTCCATTTAGCAGCTGAGGATGGGAGTCTAGACATAAGTACTTACATTGCTTCTGGGGTCACCCATACTGCATTATAAGATCTGTGAAAAATATTTACCCAGTTTCTGTGCATCTGCCTATAAGCTGCATATGTACTTACCTTACTTCTGGGATAACCTATACTGCACCGTAAGAACTGTGCCAAGTACTTGCCCTGCTTCTGTGCATCTATCTATAACCTGTCTAAGTACTTAGCTTGCTCCAGTATAACTGTTATTCCAACTCAATACTCAATATAATATTACAAAGTATTTCAGAACCTGCATACTCAGAGGAGTGTAAAAAAACAATGTCTTCAATTATTCCTCCTTACATTCTTGTATTCCTCTACCCACTCATTTATCGACAATTATTTCAGTCCGATAGTCAGAGTGATAGACTTTTCTCCAAAGAATTAAATTGGGAAGTTACAAAGGGTGACCACTCGTTTGGAGTGTTTCAGTGCATTCCTAGCTGGAACAAATCCCTGAAGATATCTGGATGTTTCCGCACATAATCCTAGCTGGAGCAAAGCCCCAGAGATATATCTACCTGTCTTGGCACATATTCCCAAGGTGAGAAAAGGGTCTTTTTTCGTTCCAGTTTCCCTTATAGTTTTTTTTGTAATTCTATGTTTCTCCTTCTGCACCCTCGAGGCTCTCCAAGGAAAGTAACTATTCAAGATATAATTATCATGATTTGGAAAATGTTCTTCATCTGTGAAATCTGACTTGGAGTCTTTCATCCAAGCCTATCACGAGGATTCTGAAGATAAATTAATGGTTTAGTGAACGAGCTGTAAAATTGGCAACCAAAATCCACCTGGATTACTCTACTATAATTTGATTTAATCATTTATCCCTCTTCTTTTTTTAAGGACAACTGTTGGCACAAATTAAGTTATTTTAATTGAAAGATTGCATCAAAGAGAAGAATACAAAAAAATGCCTTCTCAAGCCCTCTTTTCATGCATTGCTCTATCGGGGGAAGACATTGTTTAGAATCTTTGCTCTGTATAGCTCTATCAGGGGCGGACATGTTGTTTAGAATCTTTGCTGTGTATAGCTCTATCAGGGGGCGGACATGATGTTTAGAATCTTTGCTCTGTATAGCTCAGGGCAGACATTTTGTTTAGAATCTTTGCTCTGTATAGCTCTATCAGGGGAGGACGTTGTTTAGAATCTTTGCTCTGTATAGGTCTATCAGGGGGCGGACATGTTGTTTAGAATCTTTGCTCTGTATAGGTCTCTCAGGAGGCAGACATGTTGTTTAGAATCGTTGCTCTGTATAGCTCTATCAGGGACAGACATTGTTTAGAATCTTTGCTGTGTATAGCTCTATCAGGGGGCGGACATGTTGTTTAGAATCTTTGCTCTGTATAGCTCTATCAGGGGGCGGACATGTTGTTTAGAATCTTTGCTCTGTATAGCTCTATCAGGGGCAGACATGTTGTTTGGAATCTTGGGTCAGATAATGAAAGATCTGACCAATGGTGTCCTTCTCTTGCTATAGAAGCAGAAAGGGCTCATAAAAGTAAATTATATGTACTCTTTCATGAAAGCATTTCTGTCTAAAATTATGCAATGTTTCAATTAAACATAATTACATTTTTTTGCTGACAGCTGTCCATTAAAAGTGAATGCTTATATTTACAGTTTATTATTAAAATATTATTTTATTATTATACTGTAATTGCTATTATTTGACATCTGTACAATCTTTACCCTCCAACTTCATGTATATTAAATCCAGTAATCATTATAACTACAGAGAGAAAATACCTTTATGGAAGCAAAAAAAAAAAAGTCAACAGTGTTTTTAAGTATCCATTTTTTAAATTATTTTTCCTCCAAACCAAGGACCATTTAATCTAAAAATCATTTCATTGTTTTGGTTCCTGCTGAATCACTTCTTTCAAAAGTCCCGTAATTTAACATGACCTTTAAAAAAATTCATTTTTCTCTTGGCACGAAATGAAAAAGATTCTAATAAGAAATTTACTCCAAACAAATGTGAGAACCAGCAGTTAAAATAGTAAGTGTCTTCTCATCGACACTTCAAAACGTTTAAGTCGCAGCGTTTTCATTTTTAGGAGTGGACGAGGAACATGTCATCTGTCTTATAAGTGGAAAAAGACACCAACCCCTTCGGTACAGAGCTATGTTTATTGCTCTCGTGCCCCAATAGGCCACACTGAAGGGGCTTGAAGTTGACATACATAGCAACTAGGGTTAGGCTACCTTTTCTTAAAAACAAAACTGCCAATGCCACTGCCTTCGTAGACTTCACCTTGGCCTCAAGCCGGTAAAATATCAGCTGGTGGACAACCCTATCATCAACTGACAGGAGTGCGCAGAAGGACGGACAAAAGAGAAGGTGGTAAATCTCGAGGGAGAGCCTCCTATGAGTGGAGACATCAGGGCAAAAAAGACTCTACTTCTGGTTCCAACTGCAGGTCCTTCAAACACTTGTAGATCACCACTATCTTCTAGTGATATCGAACAGGATCATTGTCCCCCTTCCTCCAGATCTTGTGGGAACCTTTCACCATTATTCTGATGTATTTCTAGGACCAACTTGGGCACAAGGTCTTAGTCATAGAGCTTAGAAAATGGCATTTTCGTAATGCTTTTATTCCTGACCACACGCTACTATTTAATATGCTTTTTGCGTTTACAAGTTAGGAAGGACATTTAGTGCTTGCTGGGTATTTAAGCGTGCTGGCCTTTTTTTTTTTTTTTCTTGCTAACTATTCCCAGCTGTACTTAGCAGTTTAATCAATCTAATGATTCCCATTAATTATCGCTATTGTCTTAACGATTGCATTAGGAGAAAAAAAAAGTACATCAAAGGACATTGAGGTAATGCTGGGCATAGATAGCAATGCCCATTATCCCCAGGAGTGCTTTAAGGTTCATCATATCTATGCCTATATTACAGATTAACTGCATTGGATTATTTTTTTCCTGCTTGTACAAAACTGTGACAGTAACATTAAATGCAGTTAATAAAACATGTAATTTGGTGTATAATGACTAAACAAGATTACATTTACATTGAATAGAGCTGGAGATTTACACAGACTCTGAGCCCTCTCATAATCCCTTGCGTACACCTTAAATTGTCTTACTATGCCATTAAAGATGGGCGCTAACACATCTTAAGAGGTGCATCAAACAAATAACCTAGCCTATACATACTGCACTGGCTCCGCACAGCATTAGCTATCTCTAGGCAATGTCTAGTGTGATACCCAGTGGGTGAAGCATGCGTGGAGCAATCCATAGGCAACGAAGGGTATGCACTTTAAAATTTGTGACATTCACCAGGAGTCTGCCCCAACTAACTCAATCAACTGAATGCCATAGGTTAAGTAGTTGGAGTTGAGCAACAGGTTAATGGTTAAAAAAGTCGTTTGTCATCCATGAATTTCCAGTTCTTTGTTGACCAATTTTTTTTTTTAGTACGAAAAGACAATGACTATATGTCAATGACCAGGGATGCTTGTGGCAAGCGTATTTGCACAGTTTCACCACCAGATGGCAGCACCCCTGTAGCACAACTCTACACAGGCAGACGGAAGTTCTCATGAACAATTTTTTTTTTTAGGACAGGTTGTGCCTATGCACCTTTTGTGCAGAGATAAATTCCCCCTTTGAAATGGGTGGATGTTTCACCATGGAAAGCAAGTGGTATTAAATTATATTTTAATTTACTTTATCACAGGATAATTGTGAGTGAAAAAAACACACCTGATAAATACTAAATATGTCGGCTGTTTCACCCTAGTTTTTGGCCTGTAAGCAGATTTTACACCGTGTGCCTTCGACGCCTAACAAAACCTTTAGTCTCTTACAAGAAGGAAAGAAAGAAATGTCTCCGGTTTTAATGGTAATAACAAAATCCTGAACACAGGGAAATTTATGCTTCAGAAAGACCAGATAGGGATGGGGGAAAAAAGTGCCTTACTGCAGATATAACAGAATTTAGTAGTGCATATAAGATTAATGATGTGACTATCAAAATAAATGCAATTTTTAAATCAGGGGAGGATTTCTAACAATTGAACTGGCAGACACTGCGGTAAGAGGGACTGGCTGGCAGATTTTAGTCTGGGAGGGCCAATTAATCTTACGGGACCATCAGTAACACTCTTTCCTCCACTGCATATAAATCCAGACTCCAGTGCTTTGGACGGACATGGCACATGGATTAACTCTGCTGCTGCTGTCGCTTCCACCACTAAAAAAAACATGACTCCAGCTGTCCTGTTTTAATAGGTCCAGTCCTAATTTGAGACTGAAATCTCATGGCACACTCCCACTCACAAGCCCTGCCCCCAGGGTCCCGTGTTGTCAGGCGACAATCTTAGGAGGTATACTGAAAAACTACAGATGAATACACTGTGCACCAGGGGTACAGACCATCATAGCTCATGGTGGACAATTGAATGATGTTCTATGGACCTTCTCAGACCATGCCACAGACACTGGTGTCTTTTTATGGACACTGTCCCTTGAAACCAAGAGAAAAGACAGTTGCCAAAATCTTTTACTTTGTTTACCACAGATACACACACATTCCGTGTCTCTGGTTTCTCGGGGCATAGAGATTTCTATCTCTAAGGCTGCATAATCCTTTAGGAAACAGTACTGACATCTACTGGTGATACCATGTAACTGCGCTTGCCACAAACATGTTTTTAGTTAGAATATCCCTTGATCTGCCTGACGGGCCTCCAACCATACTTTCCAATACCACCATCCTATCATGCAAAATGTTATTGCCTACAAAGATTGCCTCCACATACTTACACGTTCTCCCAGCAGTTTACTGGTCAGCTCATTGATAGAGAGGAGGGAGAAAAAAGAAACAAATCAAATGCTGAATATAGAGAAATTGGAAAAATACAGGTTTTGTGAAAACTGTGGTATAAACCAGCTTTCAAAAACACTGTCGTTTGTATGTTGTATTTTCCTTTGAAAATGCTCTTTGTCGAAGCCCAATACTAAATAATGACTCCTTTACTAAGGCTTCAGGCTTTGACAAAAAAAAAAAACCCTCTATTGTCATATTGTATAATTTACTGAATGCTGCTCAGGGTGATTGAATAGCATGAGGGTCACAAATCACTTACCAGCTTATATAATTTACACGCGTCTATTTATGAGCTTTCCAAGGATATCTAAGAATCGTTTGGTATGTTGTATGTTTAAAGAAATGAATAAAATCAACAATTCCTCTTTTACCAATTAGACCAAAAAGAAAAAGAGCTCGGCACGGTCGTGGAGGTTGGTCGTAGATAAAATTAAAATGCCACATAATTATGGTTATCACTTGTAATGTACACATAGATTACAAACAATGATTTTATTTTGCAAGATCAAATGATGTGATTGTTTGAACTATACAGTAAAGCCTGACCTCAAATCGGGTCTGTTCTGTAAATTGTTCCATTGTTATGACTGCAAAAATGGTTAGTTGAGTTGCATCTGAAGATGGTCCTTCCTAGGTGAGGCACTTGGTGTCTGTCACTATGGGGGCTATTTGTATAAGCCAATTCTGGTGCCAAGCCCTAAATGTGGAACCATCGGCAGAGATATTCCATTGGTTTCCACGGTGACTGCTCAACTTTTAGAACCTTTACGTAGACCGCCAGCAAGATCTCCAGATCTTGATGAGGCACTAAGTTGACACATAGACACTAAAACTAAAAGACAAAAACAAAACAGCACAAAAAACACATAAAAAAATGATAGTGTATTTAAAGAACAACTGTAGACCAAAGTCTATCTTTAAAATGTTTAATTAATAGATTGCACTACAAGTAAACATTTTAAATAGAAATGCAATTATTAATTGAAAGAAAACAAATAAAGTCCCTTTTTTCAGTCCTCTTTGCTCCATATATCTGTATCAGGGAGCGGTTGGATGTGATCTTCCTTCGCAATGTCCAGTTGGATGAATGAACCAAAATTCTTTTCTATCACTGAATGGTTTGCTTTGTATGCTGTAGAGACCCCAATTAGACCAAACCATCCCCATACTGTTTAGATCTATTTAGGTGTCAGAGCTGAGGCTGTATCTAAATCACTTCTATAAGCAACACCGCCCTTCATTTGAGTCACGCAATTAAGAGTCTGGTTTAGTCATTGTCGGCAGAGAAGAAGATCACTAAATAACTCTTTAAACTTTCCTCTGACACCTATCGATTGTGTTCAATAGAAATTAAGAGAAGAAGGCAATTAAGGTTAAAATTTAATGGCATTCCACGGCTGTTAATTTACTGCCTGACCTAATCAATACGAGTTGCTGGAAAACAATCTATTACATGCTTTTTGCACCCATTGGTATCACAGTGTAAAATACACAGATAATCATATACAAGAAAGCAAAAGGCCAGTCTTCCAAACGCAACTCACAAAGTATTCTGATCCATTTACATAAAATCTGATATGTGCGGCAATTCTGATGTCAATACACGGTCATAGTGCTGAGCTCTAGTCATCGAGAGGCACCGATACTAAGGACCGCTCAGGCTTTCTCAGTGATACAAATGTGAATTGGTCATTTAAATGTTAATTACAGGAATTCGAAAACTTCATCAGGCTTGCAGGCCTTAATAACCGACTTTGATATGTCTGACACTGTAATTATACAATGAATATAAAAGAACGGTGGGCACCAGGAGGTTGACAGTCAATGTGCTGTCTCTTTCACCCACACCTAGTGTTGAATTCAAATGAAAGGATGACTGTTCTGGCCTTTAACAATGCTATACATAAGGTGGAGAACAAACCACAAGGTGAGCCAAGGCCCACATGTCCAAAAACCGTTGTTGGCCAACTACACCCTGTGCAGTTTATTTATTGACGGCCAATTGTATACCTTGTGCAGGGTATAGATGGCCAACTATATACCCTGTTCAGATGTAAAATGTAATAGCTACATTGTGTTAGCCTACTTGCAAGAATTGTTTTTTATTGTCATTCTTAGTTGATATCATTCTATAAGATATACGATAAACTAGAATTATTATGGTTATTAAATGCTTACTAAAGTGCATTAACCAAGTCAGGTGACAATTGGGTGTGAAAATGATTGGATCTAGGAGAGCTGCCCTACTGCATCCCTTGGCCAAGAAGACTGCTCCAGTTAAGAGTGGATTCAAATGATACAATTTGGGTAGAACCCTGAAATCCTTTAAATCCTTTAAATTACATTACCAACATGATGAGGACCTTGTTGCCCCCCCTTTAAGATGACAGGTATTCCTTAAATAATTACACATTCCTTTCAAGAGCATTGTAATAAGTATTGGTTCTGTTATGCTTCATGTTAGAAAGATTTCTTAAAAGGTTTGATCTAACCTCTAGCGACTTCCAGGAGGTTAAAGGAAACCTTTTAGAGAAATTAGTTTTGCTTCTCCATTTGTCCAAGTACTTCAACCGGTCTAGAAAAATAATTTTCTACAACCGACGATCCAAAAAATGGGTTGTAATCTTAAGTGCCTTTTATCAAATACAAGGAGTCTGAAACAGATTACAATATCATACCACAAAGTATAGCAATATCCCTAGTAACGAGTCTGGATAAGAAAGTTACACTTCACTGATGTTTTGGGTTTTGGGTTTCTGGTGTCGTCACATTCCAACTAGAGAATAATTGTCCATGTACCCACATCATCTGTTTCAGCACTAAACAGAAGTATATTTATAATTCAATTTGACGATACCAGCAATCGGTTTACTAAATAACGAACGCTCGCGTATAGACAACCAATTTTACAAAACGCAGGCCAAGAGCCAAAGTTAAAACGTAAACGACAAATCAAAGAATTTTTCCAAGTTCGGAATTTGGACCTAACTTTTTTTTGCAACTCTTGTCAAATCACCGCTATTCACTGCATAATAATAGACCCCATATTGGATTAATAATTTAAATCTCTTTTCTGTGTTACGCGATAAAATTCTGGCATGTACTTTTACCTATGGAACCAACTTCATATATAATTATGAGAGTAATTTGGAGAACACAATACAGAAAACCGTAGAGATTTGGCTTCCTTTGCATGACCAAAGCCGTCATCTCTGCACTTCCGACAATCCCCTCTTATTTAAATTATCGTTGTGCATATAATATAGAGAAGTGCCTATGGAGTCTGGCATTATTAAATTCAAATGTATAATTCCCTTTTCAATAAATAGTTATTACTTTGTATTATAAGGGGAAAAAAAGCCAGTTATTCCTTTCACCATTGATTACCTGAATATCTGTAGCCTTAGGAAGACTTTTGCAATTACCTGTCCAATACTTTGATGGATTAATGACTATTGAAAACAGGACAAAACACTGTATGCAAATAAGCCAAAAGAGCAGAATAAATCACAAAGAAAATCTACAAAGTTTTCTTTTCTATAAATAAATCACACAGAACAGAGTCTCTCTGACAGAAGAGTTTCAGACAAAAGGAAAAGGGCTAATAATTGATGAATAACTCTGGTCAATGAATATATATATATATATTTATAAAGTGAAACTTTAGTCTGTCAGGGATAAAAGTACAAGAAATATGTATTTTCTAGCAAACGAAATAAAAGACAATTCACATTTTTCATTTCCGGGACAAGGTTCCGAGACGTGGCGGGTGCAAAGTGGGTGGGGTTAAGTAACGCCACAATGCCACACAAGCTCACTCAAGACAGAGTTTCCATCATTTCATCCTATCAAGGCCGTTTTTGTCTACCAGACTTGCACAATTTAAAAGCAAGCCGGGACGAACAACGATTTAACGGGACGGGAGACCAAAAAAACTGGTCTGTCTCAGAAAATCTGGGACCTTTGCCAACTATGTTTTCAGGTGGATAAGTAAAGTAATTTTCGTCTAACGTTTAAAAGGGGGAGTTCCACCAGCTTATTTTCTGTGAATTGTACATGTATTTAATATATGTGAAACACATGTTAAAACAAATGAACATTCTCCTTTCACTTTATTTTGAAAATAATTTCACCTCTAGAGTCAATGCCATCCAATGGGTGGGACCTGGAGAGAAAGGTAGGGCTATTCCCATAGTAACTCTGCTCCCCTTCATTTGCATTTTTAGGAGATAGGGAGTCCTGGGGTCAGAACTTATAAGACAGAGTGGTTTCATTTGCTTTCCTTTCATGATTTATAATAATAATAAAAAATTCGGACACAAATTGGAACTGGTAGGTCAAGGGTTTCAATGACCATCAGAGGTGATCAATAATCACCTCCAACTATCAGACGGTGTTGCTATGATGCCTCCATGCATAGGAATCAGGCAACAATCCAAAAATCCCCTGGGCACATATACGATCTCTCCCGGGATATATCGTATGCACCAAACTGGAAAGGCATCTGCCCTATACACATTACTGTGAATGCTATTGCTGTGGAGTCTGTGATTAGGGTTGCCACCTTTTCCACAAAAAAAATACCCTCCTTGCTATTGCCTCCATCGGCTTAACATTGGTTAAGCAAGACATTTTTTTACCGGCCTGCCGGTAAAATACCGGCTGGGTGGCAACCCAATCTGTGATACACTCACATTCCCCACATTACTGTAAATGTTTTTGCTGTGGAACCTGTGATACACTCACATGCCGCACATAATTGTAAATGTTATTGCTGTGGAGTCTGCGTTACACTGACATACCGCACATAATTGTAAATGTTATTGCTGTGGAGTCTGTGAAACATTCACATTCCGCACATTATTGTAAATGTTTTTTCTGTGGAGTCTGCGATACACTCACACACTGCACATTACTGTAAATGTTATTGCTGTGGAATCTGTGATACACTCACACACTGCACATTACTGTAAATGTTATTGCTGTGGAGTCTGTGATACACTCACATGCTGCACATTACTGTAAATGTTATTGCTGTGGAGTCTGTGATGCACTCGCATACTGCACATTACTGTAAATGTTATTGCTGTGGAGTCTGTGATACACTCACACACTGCACATTACTGTACATGTGATTGCTGTGGAGTCTGTGATGCACCCATACACTGCACATTACTGTGAATTTTATATATATATATATATATATATATATATATATATATATATGTATATATTTTTTCTGACAATATAAAATTAATGATCCATAGCACAAATATATTTCTGGTGAAGTGGCCCACTGCAGAAAGATTTTGGGGAAAAAACCCTGCATTAAGGGGTTCATATATATTTCTAAATTAATTACATTGACTGAAAAATAAAACAATGTAGGTGTCATTTTTATAAACCCATCTCACGATGCCCCCCCCAAATAGCCCTGTAAATACCAGAAATATCTCTATTTGAATTTCCTGCCAGACCAGCAGCATCATTACAATGACCATAGCTTTCCTGAGCAGTATTAAATGTTTCGCATTGCTCATACCGACAGCACATTAATAACTCGGGAATCTGAAATATCTCTTTTTTTTGTATCCCAGAGACTCTGTAGGGATGAGAAGCTGACACCTTGGTTTCAATAGAACATTACTTTTTCAACCTTAGAAATAGAAATTGATTGCAGTAACTTATTTTAGGGTTGTTTTTTTTTTTAATGCTGGAAGCACGTGTGATATAAATTTAAAGTGTATCGATTTCCTGACAAGGAGCTGGTTTAACTTAATTTATTGAGGACGTACCTATAAAATTCTACTTTGTTAGCATTTCTCTAAGATATGCATTCAAACTCATCTTAAGGCTTTACTTATAAAAGGGCCCTGGTTACCTAAACCTATGTATAGCACATTAACTATGTACAATGCTAGAGGGATTTATATGTATATATATATATATATATACACACACACAAAAAGAAAAGATGATTTTAAAATGATTGGCTCTGTCCCTTGTGGGATTTGAGAATTTTAAAAAGTTGCAGTTTAGACCACTTTTAGAAGTGATTTTTAGTAAATAGATCATGTCTGCAGAGGTATTGACTTTACCCTGGACATTAGCGATTTCAAGAGGCAGAAAAATATTCATTGAGGCAGTCAGCTGGACCTTTGTCCTCCTCTACAGTTCTATTTTCAATTATTTTTTTTTTTTTTTAAATATGTAGTCCATGTTTTCCATGTGACTTATACCACTTATACCACAGACTGTTGTCTGTTATTGCATTTGGAATTTATTATTGGCAGTTACGAACCTACATTAAATGTGCTCAAGATAAGTGATAATTATTCCAGAATTGTTCTATGAACATTTGGAACTGCTCGCAGCACAAACAAACCTGTCACATTCGAAGAAAATTGAGTTGTCTCAGAATGTAAACAACTTGTCTGATCTGAATATGGTTTTTAATCTATTCAAAAAATTGTTTATGCCGTACATCTTGAAATATGTTCCTGCCTGTTAAGCAGCTAAACTTACCAGCAGGGCTTTCTCTTCTTCATGATTGTCTCTGTTCATGCAACTTTATCTTTAAAGGGTCAGTTCGTTCCCCCTAGCTTACTTTCGCTATATTGTACACGTGTTTAATATGAATGACGTGCTTATTTTACTTTAAAACAATTTACAGCTCTTCTGTAGTTTTACATTAAAAATAATTTCACCGGGGATTCTAACTTCTGTGGACTCCAATGAGGAGGGCTCAGGGAGATAGGAAAAACTGTTGATATAACAATACTTTATTTGCCATTTTTTGGAGATAGCAAGCATTGGGCGGGGTGGGGGGGGGGGGGGGGACACACTGATCAGACAAGTTTCTTTCTTTTTCTTTACTTTACAAGATAGGGCATTTGTCGTAGAATATTTTTTTTTTCGGGCACCAAAAGTGGACCCGATCCTTTCCCCTCCCCATTTGTGCTCTGTATAAAGCACTGTGAAAACTGTTGGCACTTTATATGAATAAACTTTAGATAAATCAAATTACTGGGAAACCCTTATGCAGATTTACAGTGTCTTTCAGAATATTTTTATCCAATGTTGATTGGTAATTGCCAATAAACTGTCCTGTATATAAGGGGGAAGCAGGCAAGACACATTTAATTTTAGAATTTGTATGATGTCAGCTGTCTAATTTTATAAAATTGTCTATGGGTTTTACATCTTTATCAAGTTGTTTGTACGTATTGGCTTCAACATCTGTGGACTTTGGCAATTAATCATTAACAGCAATTAAAAAAAAAGAGAAACACAACAAAATATGCCAAGTGTTCTTTCAAGAAACTATTCAACAGTAGAAACCAAATGTTGAACATCTTTACATCGAGCCATAATCAAGCCACAAAGCCAGGGGATAATCAGAATTATTTATTGGTGAGGTCAAATTTTATTCCAAAACCGTCCAATTATAAAGTTTCGGCCGTGAGGTCTTTATCAAGCCAGCTGAAACGTTGCCACTGGCGGTTGTGGTATAACATTTGACAATAGAAAAGGGGGGGGGGGGATTTTCAAAGCTGGTGCCGGAGCTTCTCAGGTAAGCATAAATATCACAGAACAATCTCAAAAGGTGGAAGCTTCAATCATGCACCATCTTGAGATCCTTAAAACAGTGTACTTTATTCGAAAAATTGAAAAGCAACACACTGTGAAAAAGTACAAAAAAAAAACAAGTAAACAGACTAGATGCTTGACGCGTTTCGTGCCCTAGAGCATGTAATCGATTGTGGTATAACATTTGACCTCACTTATAATTGTCGAGCAATTCTGATTATTTCTACAATTTAGGGACCAGGTTCAAGCACCGACTGCTTATTGAGTGTCGTTTGACTACTTCTTTTGGTATAAGCATGCGATGTCACATCTAAGGGACATTTTTCACCTAATCTAGAATTTTGCTTACCATTCTGCTTGCGCAATATACAGATTATTTAAAGCAAAAACACTGATTAGGTGACAAGGTCCCTGTAATTGTTATAATATATTGAAGTAATTTCTTTATTAAAAAAAAAATAAAAAAGAAAGAAGTTGTATTGAGTAATAGGAATCTAAATACTTGCCATCAACACAGGAGGGTCTGTTTCTGGTTGTACCAGCCACCTTCCCGGGTAAACAGGAACATTTCACCGTTTGTGATCTTTCCTCAATTCGATTTTTATTACAGCATCTGTGTGCCGCTATCACCTCGCAGGTCCCCCCTTCTGTTGAGACACAACGAAAAGCAGCAGAAAAAGGGTTAGCATTAGCGTCTAGACATGCCTCGGAATGGCAAGAAGTCAAACACGGTGAAGATATTAGATCCGGCACCAGTCTCATTACATAGAGGTACCGCTCAAAGTAAAAATGCAAAACAACCCATCAAAAAATATTTCACCTGTCAGCATGCAAGGGTCTGCAGAATCGCTGAATAATAGAATACGCTAAAATTCTGTTGTCTGATGCAGAATTTTGTGCACACTGTACTCTTTGCCACTTTATGCTCTATTTTTTGGTTGTTTTGCTATTCCTTGGTGTCCAGCCAAAGAAATGGAACAATAACTCACCCCAATGTAATGAAAACAGTATGTTTCACGGCTGAAAGGGGCAGCGGTGTCCAGAAAAAAAAATACATTTTTAGATTATATAAAGTAATTTTTTTTTTTTTTTGGTTAGCACTTCCTTTCTCCTAACAAAGTTCACAAAAAGTGTAATAGTGTGATAATTGTTACCAAGCCCCTCCTTATTGGATTTAGAGACCCCGGTGAAATAATTTTTAATAAAAAAAACTACGGGAGACTTGTAAATGGTTTTAAAGTAAACAAGTCCATGTCACGTGTATCTTGAAGATAAACAAACTATCTTGTTAATAGTTAATAGTTTCATCTACTTTTAAAAGAGAATCCACATAAAAGCAAACAGCCACTTCTAGGCCCAATTTGGAAAGTCAATTTCTCTTTTAACAGTTTATCAGTGTAATTATCTCCTGTCTAATTATTCAGCATCCTTTAACCAAGTAGTGTTTATTTGTATCTTGTGAAAAGTTATTAGTCTTTGTATTTCCCGAATACAAACATAACAGCTCCTTAGATCTGTTTGAATAATGACAGTATCATAATTACTTTGTAAACAAAAGTACCGAACAAAGGGAACGATTTACCTGGAAGCTTCAAGATTGACAAACACTTTTATCACCGCAAGGTAATGAGATCGGGATGAACAATTTACCGACGCGTTTGTTTGCCACCGTTAAAAAGCATATTAGAGGTCACCGTGTGATAAAAGCTGGTGTCAGCTCTGACAAATATCTTCATATTAATAATTTAAAAAATCTTAATAACCTTGATTCCTAAAACGGTTTCTATTAAAGAACAACAAAGAAAAATAAAGTTACGTTTAATTGAAAGATTGCTTAAAGTGTAGGCATTATAAATAGACACGCTTTAATGAAAAAACAAACAAACAAAAAAGTACCTTATTGAGCCCTCTATGCTCCATGTAGTTCTATCAGGGGGGAGACATGTTCAGAATCTTCGGTCAAGTGGATGAGTACTTAAGATATAACGCCATACAAACAGTGAGGTCTCAATAACGTACTTTTTTTCCTTCCTGAAAGCGTTCCTTTTGAAAATGCATACACTTGATGCAATATTTTAATTAAACATACTTTTTTGTTGACAGTTTTGTTTGAGTAGCAGCTGAATAACACGCGTGCCAATTTAAATACATGGGATTTTCGGACTGGCCGATGTACAAATGAATCTCTTTTTAAACAGTATGCTGTCAGCTCATTCGTGGAGCTCCTACACGCCTATAAAAGAAACCAAACAGAAAATAGACCAAACAAAGAAGTCCGTACAGCAGCAAATAGCCCTAATACCTGCGATTTTTCATTTGTTCATTTAAGTATATTATAGATAGTTTTTCTTATGACTAATACATGAAACACAAAATTGAAAAACGTTCCCGATTTCTCACATTGATAGGAAAGGTAATTTGATATTTATGGCTGTAATGACGATTGTTGGGTTATTTTCCAATGTGTCGTCGTCGTACCCCCCCCCCCCCCCAATAGCAGGGAAAGACTTATGGAAATAATGAAAATATATGGGTTTTTGCCCCTATAGCGCAGGCATTACTTAATTTAGCACAATAAGGATTCATTGATGGCGTGCTTTGCAGCTGAAATGAAATCCATGAGCGGATAGAATTTCTTGTAGAGTAATTACTTACTGCGACAGTAATGCAATTTGTGTTGAATAGACACCTTCAGAGCTGGCTGTTTATTAATATGAAATATGCAAGGTAGAATAATACACAAAACACAATTCACAGTAAATATATATGAACTACAGACATGAATGGCTGTTATGGATTGTGGCAAGAATACAAAAAGGTACCGCGGAGTCGACAAAAAAAGAATAAAAACGATATACTGTTACATTTCTATTAAGGGTAATAAATGGCATATTTGTGTAAGTGTTTTAAAATGCTATTAAATGTCTACATTAGGATGGTATATATTAACATCTACATAATGACTACAATTAATGGTACAGAGCCTGAAAGGCACATCCACATATAGGGGGCTTATGTATAAAATTAAAATCCTGCGCTTCAAAATATTAGGAGTTGTGTAAAAAGGCGTAATTACCGTTTCTTATGTAGAACACCGATTGCGCCTTTCTATAAGTTCGGAAGAACGACCTCCGTTTTCTGCTACTTATCAAGCGCTTTTAAGGAGACATATGATCCTTGCTTCATTTTATTATAATATAATATATTTTGTTATTATTTTATAAAATTATAATCCCTCCACCATGTATAGTTTATTGCCCTCCCCATGCTCAGTCGTGTAGCCCTTTCATCAATGCTTCATTCCAGGCACTCTTTTAGAGGAGAGGAAACAAAAAAAAAGCTCTTGTTTTTGAAAGGGTCTGGAATACATTATTGGATCCATTATTTAAGAACGAATAGCGCCGAAAAAAATGCTTTTAGTTTGTACACTATTGTGTTTTAGAAAAAATTTCACTGGCAAAAAGGTTCAGTCTACTTTTTTTTGTGAAGGGAATTTGGCATTGTGGTTTGTTTATGTTTCCCGCGACTCTACATCAATTTTTTGGTTTTCTTTTGTTTTTGTGTTGTTTTTTTGTTCTTTTTTTTTTTTGAACATATAGTTCAACAGGTTATTCCAAGCTTCATAATTTGATTTCAACTCCCATGTGGACATTTTATGGGGATTTTGTATAACCTTCCGATGGTCCCAATAAGTGCAGTCTCAGTTCTGATCTTCAGAGGAAACATTGGGCTTAGAACTTGCACTCATGGATCAATGGACGTTTATGAAGTGCTCTCAGGAAATCATTCGAAAAATGTAAACAAATTCCACAGCAGAATTTTTTTAGTTTTTTTTTAAGTAATCAAATCAGACTTTGAATTACTGAAGCACAATGATTAACACCTTCGCGACGAAGGACGTGCCAGGCACGTCCTGGGAGAAACTCCCTTAACGACAAAGGATGTGCCTGCGGTGAATCAAGCGGTTTTCGCGATCAACGATCGCGAAAACCGCTTTAACGGTGCTGGTCTATTTCCTCGATGTCGAGGCAATAGCCAGCACCGAAATTTCTATTTTGGGGCACCCACAATCGCCCCACGGAGCGATCGTGGGGAGCCATATTGACGGAGCATGCTGCTCCGTCAATATGGCTAAGTCCTCTGCCGGTCTGAGCTTCGGAAGTGAAAGTCGCTCTGACTACTTGACTACCTAGTGGTAGTTTAGTAGCATTGCAATGGAAAATATTTAAAATACATATTTAATTAATTAAAAACAGGTTATATAGCTATATTAGCCTATAGGGTTAAAATTAAATATTTTTTAGCATAAGGGATAGGGTTAAAATTAAATTAAAATTAAAAAATATTAAGGGATATAATAAGGATTAGAGTTGGGGTTAAATTTAGTGTTAGGGTTAAATTTTGGGTTCGGGTTGGGGTCAAAAGGTCAATATAGGAAAAAAACAAAAAACACTATTTTTAGTTTTTGCCCCATAACTCGCAAAAAAATACCGAAAAATATGGAAAAATGCATATTTTTTAACTCAGGACAACATTTAAAAACTAATTAGACGGGGTCTTTTTTAATGATTTTATTTGTATAAATTATATTTTAGGTCAAAGATAGATAAAGTGGGTTTTTTTAAATTTTTCATCATATTTTATGATTTTTTTTTGTAGTAAATTATAAGATATAATGAACATAATGGTATCTAATGAAAGCCCTTCTTATGACGATAAAAACAACATATAATTTGTGTGGGTACTGTATGTGAGAAAGAAAAAAATTACAGCTAAACACAAACACCCTAGAAATATCAAAACAGCCATTGTCACCAAGGGAAAGTCAAGGTGAAAATGTCCTGTCACTAAGGGGTTAAAGGGAAGCACAATATTTATTTACCTTATAAAATTGTTGAACAAAGTAGCACAATAGATCAAATCCTTAATTTAAGTCTGATCACCCTTACAGTAGCTAGAAGAAGTTAGTGAATCCTTTGGAATTACCAGAATTTCTGTATAAATCTAAGTTACAATAATGGACACAATCTGTTTTAACTAATAACATACAAATTATTATATTATTTTTGTCCATATTGAATACATCATTCAAACCTTTACAGTGTGGGTTGGAAAAAAGTATGTGAACCCCTAGACTATTGACTTCAACAAACGCTCATTGGAGTCAAAAGGTAGCAAACCTGGGTTACAAAGTAATCTCAGACAGTTTACATATCCATTAGTCCATAGTTAGACACATTGTTTCTATATAGAGACGATTTAGTAGTACTCTTTCATTTTAGTGACTACTCTCTTTAGAAGTGAACACCAAGCCAAGATTACTCCAAGAGCACAATGCAGAATGCTCAGTGAGGCAAAAAAGAACCCTAGAGTAACTGACAATGGCTTGAAGGAATCACTGGGACTGATTAGCATCTCTGTTCATGAAATATATATATATATTTAGAGAGGTACAGCTGCAGGGGAACCCTCTAAATGGGGGCACAATGATGAAACAAATCATATAGTAGACACACAAAATGCTGAGTAACAGCCACCCTAAATAACATGGCGTAAGAAAGCACAGTAGGTCTACCACATTTGACCTATACAAATACACAAATGCAAACACAGCATCCATTCAGCTGGCAAGCCGCAGTGGAGAAATGACTGTGCCCTTAAAAACTGGCGCAGTACCCGCAAAAAATTGAGTAAAATATTAGATAGATGAACAGAAATATCACTGTATTATCACTGTAAAATAGTCCCAAAGTCCAATCGATAAGCTGAATTGCAGTAGATGCCTATATGAAAATAAAAATAAAAAGACACAGCACTTATGTAATCTTAAACAGACACGCAATTTAATAAAATAAACTCACAGGGTGATGTTAAGCAACTGGCACATCGCGATAAAAGAAATAACACAGCTTGAAATGCCTAGTTCTGCAGTTCTAATCATCCCGCTATTCACCTCTGCTGAAAACGAAAGTAGAAGCCGAAACTTCCGCTGTCCGTTGTTCAAAGCCCCGTTGGCTTGAAGACCGGCTCACAAAGGTTCCTAGAGACGCGAGGTTGCTGCTGGCTTGAACCATACGCATTACGCAGCTCACAATCAGCTGCTTCATCAGTCCCTGCACAACGTCGCATAAAACAGAAAAAGAACACAAATGGATCCGGCTCCACCGCTGTGTATGTGAACTCCTCTCGTTCAAATCATCATATAGTCACAAAATACTGGGTGCTTCGTTAGTGCAGTGACGGCAGCACTGTATAATGTAAGCAGAAAACAAAGAAAAAAACGCATGCGCTCCAAGTAGATATGGTGAAAAATAGAAAAATGTGTTAAATATAACAGACACGTAGACACTTAAAACAGAGGACCCGGTGAGAGCGATCCGCCTGACGCGTTTCGCGTGATAACACGCTTATTCATAGGCTTGGAATAAGCCTATGAATAAGCGTGTTAACACGCGAAACGCGTCAGGCGGATCGCTCTCACCGGGTCCGCTGTTTTAAGTGTCTACGTGTCTGTTATATTTAATACATTTTTCTGTTTTTATCTATTTTTTATTATCTATTTTTCTTTGTTTCCTGCACAACGTCCTCACATCTATATAGGCATCTACTGCACTTCAGCCTATTGAATCCTGCAACTGTCTGACGTCTGCGGAACCATAACATATAAAAAAATTGAAGATTAATCCTGCAGACCTGTACACTAAGAAAATAACACAATGTTTTATTTTTAAAGCCTGAATCAAGCTTCGCATCGTCCCTACTTTTTTGGGGGGGCAATAGGATTTTAAAAATAATACTACACTTAGTGGTCATTAAATATAGTCAGTGCTGTTCCCATTATTTTAGTTTCCACCAAAACATACAGGGCTTTTACGTTGATTATACCATAATTATACTAAAAACCAATGCTGAAAGTTTATATTCCAGACATACTTCTAATTAAAGGACAATTAAAGTTGTTTTATTTAACCCTTGCTGCATGGAGCGAGGTTTCTCTCTTGAGTTAAGGTTCACTCTGCTGATCCAAAGAGGGTCTCTCTCTGCAGTAGTAGAGAGGAACAGCCACCGACAAGACTGGGCTGCATGCTCTCCAAGGAAGCACAACAGCTGCCGGTCAGAGGACTGGCATTAACTATTAGAAGTGCGTGCCAGTTTATGCTCATCCCAGTCGTACTACATTTTTCACTTGTAGATTAGTGAAACTACAAAGTTACATAGTCACATATAGTTACATAGTAGTTTAGGTTGAAAAAAGACTTGCATCCATCAAGTTCAACCCTTTTCCTATCCCATGTTTACCGTTGTTGATCCAAAAGAAGGCAAATAAAAACCCCTTCAGCAATTTCGAATTCTGCTTTCAGTGGGAAAAAAAATATCCTTCTTGACTCCAAATAGCAATCAGATTTATCCTTGGATCAACAAGCACTAAATAGATATTAATGCCTATACTAACATATATAGCCCTCTATACTCCGGCTCATTAAAAAACTATCCAGGCCACTTTTAAAGGCATCTAAGGTATTTGCTAGCACCACCTCTTCAGGCAGTGGATTCCATAACTTTATTGTCCTTAATGTAAATAATCCCTTCCGCTGTCGTAGACCAAATCATCAAACTGTGCGGCTGACTTCTAGTCTTTTGTACTGTTCTGTTAATGGACAGGTCTTCAGAAAGCCCTTTGAATGGGCCCTGTACATATTTATATAACATTATCATATGCCCTCTAAGTTTTTCTAGCGTGTATAGATTTAACTTTACACATATGGAAAAAAAGGTTTTGTTGCCTTTTAAGTTACAGTGGAACCATTTTTTTAAAACAACTTCCTGTTTGGAGATGCCTTCAAGTCAACTCATCTGAAAGCTATGGAATAGAGACACGGATATGGACACTTTGCTTATCTTATCCATTGTATATCCTCTGCCCCCTTAACTGGTGCGAAAAACAAGCTCAAACAAGAATAGATAGGACATAATATTACTCTACCCTTTGGGAGGTTATCCACTAGAGAGCAACAATGTTTCAGCCTAGGCTTCGTCAGCAAGGTAACACTGTATGTTACCTACATATTTGTCCATCCTATGCTGGAAGCCAATTTTTTTAGGAACTTTTTTAATATCCTGAGCCATTTTTTACTAGATGCAACCACTGGTTAAATGCCATTAGGAGGGTCTTACTGAAGGTAATTTGGTCTCAGCCCAGCAGACGTGGATAGGATCTTGGTGCAAGTTACTGAATCTTCAAAATTGCCAACTTTGCAATTATTTATTTCATTATTTATAGGTTAGTTGGGCCAATCTAAATCCAAGAACCACCAAACCTGTAGCTACCTTCACAAAGCTAGAATCAAAATTCTATCTACCGTACCTACCCCAGCCAACTTAAAAAGACCTGCGGCTTATCATTAACCATTTTATATGGGAGACCAAAGTGATAATGAACTTGGATCCCGAAGTGTCAAATAATTCAACATAAAAAGAACAGAATTTTATGATGTTTTACAACCTGTTCATACCCTAGTTTTTGTCTTATGAAAGCAATGTATTATTACGCAGATCATACGCCAATTGTGGTAATATAATATAATAATATGAAACTTAACACAGATAGGCAATGTACATAATTCTAACAGTGAGGGAGAAAAGGCAACTCTGAAGACTGTTTAATTTAATTGAACAATATTGCAGCCTTGAAAAATGGCTCAATTATAAGTGTTTATTAATACCAGTATGTATACTGCATTGCAACAGTCTTTTTTAAATGAGCCCCCGCAAAGAGATTTATAATAGCTCACTGCTGTTCTATGTACATTACTTTCTAAAATGAAAATATATATATATATATATATATATATATATAAAAGTCATTCGCACAGCCCTTTCTGTTGTTCCACATCTCGCTGAGATGCAATAAAGAATGTTTATTTTGCGCTTCAGAAATATAACTAGTTTATAAAATGTATATGGGTTAGAATTAAACAAATTGTTCACAATCTGAGTGTTTTGAGGACTTTTTGGGGGGGCTTGTTGATATCTTGTGGACAAATACAACTTTGTTCTAGTTTTGGCTTGTTTCTGTGCTCTATTTTTTTAGTTTTATTTATCTCTGTTGACGTTTAACACTGTATAAGTTTAGTAAATATACTACCTGAGCCTGTTAAAGGGACTGTCTGGTGTCCAAAATGTTTCTTACAAATATTAATACATATTAATGTGCTTTAAAAGTACTTTAAAATGCATGTTTTACAGTTTGCATTGCTTAAAATATAAAATACTTAGTGCTAGATAAAATTGGGAAATAACAGCAGTTTGCAAGAAACCAGGACTGCCCACACTAGCTGAGTATTCTTTTTTTTTTTTTTTTGCTGCAGCAACCAATGAGAATAATTTCAATGGAGTTTCCTGTCTCTCTAGTGATGTCATCAATGTGTTGCACTTAACACAGACCCTACTGTGTACAAGAGCAATGTCAATTAGATTCCACACAATGTATTCTATTCCATCAGTGACTAAATTAAACAAAACTTTATATGCACAGTGTCTATATAATCAGTGCTGCTGCACCTGCAGTAAATATGCAGAGTAATCACTGGAGGTAGGGCTTGAGTCAAATATTATAAATGTAATTTATGCAGAATGCCTGCTTGGGGACTAGACTGTCCCTTTAAGAGCACAGCGCACCAAGATTGTTTTATCTTGCTTGGACACATTTGAGGAAGACAGCTCATTTTTGTTTGGTTGCAGCCCTATGTCCTAGGAATTAATTCAGGGTCAACGAATGATGCAACATGTATAATTCAGTATAAAAAAGTCCAAAATAGACTAGGGTGTCAAAGGGGTTAAACAAGCATGCAGCAAAGCTGGCAAAACAAACGAATGCCTGACGCGTTTTTATTGTCTACCCTGCACAAAACTTTTCATTAGACATGCCCTACACATTCTGTAGATTGTGGCTACAGTATAGGTTGTGTTGTGTCACATCTAGATACTGGGAAAAATTAGGCACTTACCAAATTGAAAATGACTGTGAAAAGGCAATTAAAATGGCTCTCACAAGTCAACTATGAAAACGTCCCATTAATAAACACTCCTAATCAGGGGAGGGGTGGCAACTTAAGACTGGGGGGGGGGGGGGCAAAAACTGTTTAGTGCCCAATAGTTGAACTTCATCAGCCCACCCATTACCATCAGAGACACGCACAAATACTAGGCAGGCAAGAAAGATATGATGACAGATAAGGTACAGAGATTGAAAGACACACAAGACAATGGGATAGAAAGATACAAATTAAAGAGCAGCATTTGTTCTCCTGTCCCCATTACCGTCCCTCCCCTGACCCTAATTTAATACATATTAGCCTTTTTTTCTGTGCGTTCTAATTTTTTTATTTGTCAAACTACAAGCAGAAAGTTTGCCAGTGCAATAAATCTGGCTAAGCATCCAAACAAAGGTGTTAATTCTCCCGAAAAGATATGAACCTGTTGAAAATCTTCGAATTTTGCATTATCTGCCCCACTCGGGAGATATAAACTGTGCGGTTCTAATAAGTGTGAAATAAGGTCTGGTTAATGGGCGTGTCCTTGAACGGGTCAGGGAGAAACTATACGCCTTTGGCAAATGATCCTTTATTTCTTACTTTTGGTTGACTGTGTTTAAGTGCAATGAAAGAAATGACATTTGGCTTTTATAGAGTTGTAATGGTGCTTTTATTAGCATTTAGGGGAGTTATCTTGCCATTCCTTATCGGTGGAATTTATTACTGCCGTGTACAAATCATACTCGACGTCCACATTTCTGTATTGTGAAACGATCAATGACACATCATGTCATGAATAATGAGTTGCATTGTCTTCGTACAAAAAGGAATCTAATTTTATTGTGCGCTATATAATTACCAGACCCATTGTCCGATTGGCCGGTGAAGGAGCGTGAGGGAGTGGCCGTTGTCAAGGCACGTTTGTTCTTGAAGGAAATGAAAAGTCTCAAATAAGATTTTGGACAGGGTGAAATTAAAGTAGGGAAAAACGACATTGACAAACATGCAGAACAATTCTGGGCACTAGAAGATATGAAAGGACTAGAAAAAGTGCAAAGGAGGGCTACAAACTTAATAAGGCGATTGGAGGATCTTTGTTATGAAGAGAAACTAAATAAGTTGCATTTATATACGTTAGAAAAAAGGTGTCTCCGGGGGGATATGATAATATTATATAAATATATGCAGGGCCAATATAAGGAGCTCTTCAGTGACCTGTTCATTAACAGAAATGTACAAAGATCAAGAGGTCACCCCCTGAGACTGGAAGAGCAAAGATTTCATAGACAGCAAAGGAAGGGATTCTTTACGGTAAGGACAATAACGTAATGGAACTCACTGCCAAGAGAGGTGGTGCTATCAAATATAACAGATGCATTTAAAAAGGGTCTGGATGGGTTTTTAGAAAAGCAGCACATACAGGGTTATAAATATTAGAATAAGCATTATTAAAAGAGCTTCTTTATCCAAGGAGAAACCTGATTGCCCTTTGGCGTCAAGAAGGATTTTTTCTCTCTAGGAGGCAAAATGTTAAAAATAAATGAAAGGAAGCTATAAGTTTCCTAGAAGAAGTGCATCTTTAGGGATTTTTTTCTTAAAGTTCTGTGAACTAGGGGAAGGTCTAACATGCCAGGGAATTCCATATGGTAAACATCTGTGTATGCCAGTATGGACGTGTCCAACCTGCTCTAAAACCACCTTGCATTTCACCTGTTGGCATCATTATTGTTATTATGTAAATGATAGTTCATTTGATTACATTAATTAAGCCTAATATACACAGTTTGGGGTCACTTAGAAATGACCTTGTTTTTTTTTTTTAAAAAGCAAATTTTGTCTATTAAAATAACATTAAATCAGAAATACAGTGTAGACATTGTTAATGTTGTAAATGGCTATTGGACCTGGAAACGGATTTTTAATTGAATATCTATCCACATAGTCATACACAGACCCATTTTCAGAAACCAATCCAATCCAAGTTTCTCATTTTAGACGTCAATATCCTAACTGTATCGCCTATTCATTTTGCAACTCATATGATGTATGTTACCATGGAAAAACAAAGGAAATTCCCCAAACTTTTGAATGGTAGTGTTCAGCTTGAATGGTAGCTGATAAAAAAAAAAAAAAAATTATTTTTTTATTTTTTTATTTCTTGTCTTCAAGTGGAGTCAACCGTTTGTCTGTATCTAAAAACAGACTCTTCTACACATATATCTATATTTCAGAAAATAGAATTAACAAGATTGCACTGTGGGTGTGTGTGTGGGGGGGTTATCCCATCTTCCTTGGCATGCCTCAACTCTTTCAATTGTTCCTCGAATGTGTTTAGCATACATTCTTTCGTTGGTGTACATATAATGGAGAAAATTATGGCACACTCTTGTATTTTATCTAAAACCTACAACAAAAATATCTCTGAGCACGTTACCGAGCAGGATGTGTTTGGATATAGGGCAAGTGTTCCTGAATTTCCATATCAAATAAGTATGATCACTAGGGAACTGATCTTTTTTTAATATTTTTTATACCATAAAAAAAAGGCTTGCAAATTGATCTCCTGAGAAATTTGTACGGAACCTCATTCAAATGAATATAAAACATATCAAAGATAAATCAAAGAAAAATTATATCTAGTCGAGAGAAAAAAGGGCTTGCGGGCAACCTGTATCTAGAAAAAAAAAAAACATAAAGTAATTCATAGAGGCTACATTGGAGTGACTAGTGAATTAACCAAGAATAGGTGTCATCAAGACGAGTCCAAAGGTAACTCATGTTCAACAAGCCTTTTTATCTCTGGCCTTGCATCTCTCACTCTTGCAGCAATATTGATTATTTTATGAGATCATCATTGTTAAAAAAGAGATACTGTCTCTAAAATATGCATTACAAAACCTGCCTGATCCTTTGAAAACGTGATTGAAACGTTGCTCGAAAATAAATTATTGAAATACTTCCTGCTGTTTGAAAAAAATATATATATAACATACACAAAGTTAAGTTCTATTTTAATCAATTTTCAGAAACTGCTTAATCGATTGGACATTCAAGAGGAAGAAAATCTTACTGGGAGAAAGAATAGGACGGAAGTTGGTCGGTGGTCTTGTGTTGTACATCCACCCACTCCTTGTTTAATACTTTTCTTTAATAATATACTCTACTCTTTAAAAGTTTTGGGTCACGTAAAAATGTCCTTGTTTTCCATTAAAACATACATGAAATGAGCTGCGAAATGAGTAGGAAATACAGTCAAGATGTTGACAAGCCCAGATGAAGGCCAGTTTTATAGTTTTTTTTTTAATCAACACATCAATGTTTTTAGCTCTATATATTAATACATTACCATTCAAAAGTTTGTTTTTTGACAGAGAAGCATACTTTGTCCATCAGATGGACCCCAAATACAGTGTAGACATTGTTTACTAAATTAAATCATTATTTCTAAATTCTCTTCATTTTGCAACTCATTTGATGCATTTTTTTGGAAAACAAGGATATTTCTAAGTAACCCCAAACTTACATGGTAGAGTGTATGTATATTCTCTTTATTATACATAGTGTCCTGTATGCCATATGTTTACAACCCAATGGTCGGGTTCAGAATGTCAATTTGTTTTTTGTTTGGCACCGTTGAGCCCATAAAGGTTTAGAGGTGCGACTATATCATAGAGCTTATTTCTCAGAGACATGGTCTGGTCTCTCCATAATTGATTTGTAAGAGTAGTATGCCACAGTTTATAGGCAGTGCTGTGGGTGAAGGGGCATGAATTCCTTTTTAAAGTTAAAAAAAAAAAAAAAGTTTATTCTTCTCAGTAGTGTCAATTTAAAAATAACTTCAAAAAAGCAGAAGATATTTCCTAAAGTTTAGTGGTCTTTTAAAATGTATTTTTTTTCCTGTATATTGTTCTTATGTTTTTTACTTTAAAATAATTGACAGTTCTCCTGTCGTTTTACTTTGAAAATAATTTTAGCGGGGCTTCTAAATTCAGTCCGAGGAGGAGGAGCTTAGAGAGACAGACAGGACTGTTGCTGCAACAATACCCTTAATTATATTTTATTTCCACTTTTTAGGAGATAGAATCTGTTGCAGGTAAATAAAAAAAAAAACGGATCAGACAGATTGGTTTCTTTTTATTTACATGATGATGTACTTATAGGAATAAAAAAAATAAATCAGGCACTGTATGGGGGGGGGGGGGGGGAGATAATAGTTAGGGAATCACACCAGGTGTTCTTATTTAAACACAACTGGGTATCCCTAAATCTGGGACCATTGGGGGTCCTCGAGGAGAGTTTTAAAACGCACTGCTTTGATTAATATAGCATGGAAGCCAGAGCAGGCTCATGGGGATCCTACACCTCAAACATGACAATCGAAACTCAAATGAGACTAAGTAACTAATTTGATAATAATAATATTAAAAAAAGTCATAACAGGAAAGTAGTCAAGTGCTTGATCAAGGATTAAACCTTGATGTAGTCATGTATTGATTCTTGAGACAAGATCAAAAAGGGTCCTGATCTCTGCCGTCCTGTAAGTAGCTCACATCTTCGTGATTTAATTGAGCTGCCCTCTTGGAAGAAAAGGATCAGCCTTAACAAGCGGCTAATGGTTTCCAATTACGATTACGTTTTCTAACTATCCAAGACGGGATTATGTCAGACTTTCCAAATATGTTAGTCACACAAACGGTCCAAATGTATTTAAGATTTAGAAAACACCAGCTAAAAGGTTCAAGTTTAAACACCCAAAAAAATGGTTTTAGGAATCAAATATTCCTCAAGAAAGTGTTGAACCGGCCATCGTCTTCTAATATTCTAACACGCGCACACATAGGGAAGATTAAGGGAAGTTCACAACGGTAACAAACTGCAACATAGCCCAGCGAAATAATGCAACAAAATTTCCAGCGAGTGCGTTGGCATTATGATGCCCATGTCAGATGCAGACATTAAGATATTGGATTTTATTGACGTCATTATGCTCAATGGAGTCAACAGTGTGATTGGACGTCAATAACTGTGTAACCATTTTCTATACGCATCTCACAAGTGTACCTATTAAGGAAAGACAGTCCCTATTTCCCCCCAAATCCTCGTTTCCCCCTTTCCTACTACGGGGGTCCCTATTTTCTGAAAGCTCAGAATTTAAGATGTGTCTCAGTAGATGACAAAGCTCCATATCTATATATAAAAAAAAAAAAAACTCAACAGTGTGTATAAAACACAGTAAATGGTTTTATATAATAGTTTTTGTAGCTATTCTTATTCTTAATGACTTACAGTCACATAAAAATACCCTGTCCAAAGCCACACCTTCAGCCATTCCTCCTTCCTCCCAAAAGAATAGTGTTCCTCTTTGACCATTTGAAATGTAGGGAGGTATCCTATGTTACATATTGATTACTCTTTAAACCTTCTTTCTGAGACATGACATATCAGGGATAATTCAAAAAGAGATGGAGAGAAAGAGTTATACAGGACAACTTTCTCCAAGTGTATTTGTTAGATTTCCCCGAATTTGAAATCATGAGAAATATGCATGAATGTCAACCCCCTCTCTCTTGAGTTCCCCACTCTTAATTGAAATATGTAACATTATGTCTCATATGAAGAGTTCCCTTCCGTTGTAACACCTATCAGCTTATTAAGTGGATGGAGGACCCACATAACAAATAAAAGTGTTTTTATTAAAGGAACTTGTATACGAAGGACATTAAAACTAGTTCAAAGAGAACACCCAAAAACCTTGGCCTTTTACCTTCACCCGTGACAATCAAAAACTAAAGTATATGTCAAAAATGGCCTTGAATATATAACTCATTGGGACATGTTTTATAATATTATAGCTATACAATATAGCGAAACTGTTACAGAAATGTGTGTTTCCACTTCCTAATTGAGTACCAAAATGATTTTTGTTGTTGTTGAGTTGGTTATGAGAGGTTTAATAATACATAAAACAATCCATAAAACAACATTTATTTCTCAACATAATAGAATTGACCAGCACAAACTATAACTAGATAACGAAGTGCATCTTAGCGCCAAGAGCAAAGTACATACATTCAGTGCTAACAGCCTTCCAGCTGAATGACCTTGGTCAAGGTCATTCGCTAAGTGGGTGGAGGTCATGGCAAATGCCACATCCCAACAAGAAGCCTCTGTCCCTGAATGTCCAGCATTCTGCAGTGTACTCTAGATTCCCTGGGCATTACACAGCTGTGAACATTTATTCTTTGTGCTTGTGAAGTGCTCTGTAATGCGGGGATTTCATGCCTTAATTGGAAGGCTGATCATTTTAGTAAATAGCTTAATCTCAGAACCTGATTCCAAATAAAAATTGATGGCAGCCCGCTGGCTGACTTGCCTATTCATTTGCATGCTCATTTGTTTATTTTACATTGTAATTACATTTTAAAGAGTTCCTGTTAAGCTGAATAAATAGCCAGTCAAAGACAATAATGTCCGCATTGTTTACAGACAAAAAAAAAAAAAAAAAAACCTCAGGCTGATAAGTTGGTCAAATGAACCTAAAAATAGTTGTGCATTTTTCAACTACATTTCAAACACTGGTTTGGCATCAACAGATGTCTGGATTTGGCACAAATGTTCCTGTACCGTAAGGTCGGGGTTTAATACAGTCACATACAGTAAATAATGCACTAGTCAACTTAAAAAGAAAAATAATTAGACACTTTTTTAGAAGGAAGCGTCAAAAGCCGTTTATTTCACACATCGACTCCTCTGATAACACAAACCTTCCTTTACAATGTATGCAATAATTGGAAGACAATCTCTCCGTACAATAAACTGAGGAAGACGACACACAGGTATTTGAGAACATTCATACTCTATCGGCGTGTACAGTTATCAAACAAAGTGTCCAGATGGTACGTGGACCCACTGAAACTGAGGAAGGTATACTCCTCTCCACCAGTTATTAGGGTATGCCCAGAAGCGGGACCCTGTCTCAGTACACCTAGAGGGACACTAGCCGTACCACACTGATGAGGCCTATGATAGGTTGAAATGTACGTCTGTGGGTGCCGTGTCCTGCGTGCAGAAGAGGCTTGCACGATGAACACCTATAATGGTCTAGACTGCCCTTACGGGTGGGATTAGGGTGATACATTAATGGAGAGGTCTCCTCTGTAAGGGTGACAGAGAGACAAAAAAAATAGGTGATGCCACTCCAGATGACATATTCCATATTTATGGCTGTCCATTCTCTGTGAGACGTGGCTCTTACAGCAGACTACTTCCAAATCTGGTGGACCTGTAGCACACTCAAACCATTTTGAAGACATGTCTTTAAGCTGCTATCGACAGACTTAAATTGCACACTCACACTCATGCTCAATGTCTCCAACCCACAACTCACTAAAACCCAAACCAAACTGGGTTAAAGACTCCCTGGTGATGGCCAGACACTGGAAGGGCCCATTGCCCACAAAAAATGAAGTACGCATCTAGAACCTATTTAAGATGGCAAAAATAACCAGTTTAAAAAAAGGGAGATCCTTCAATGATCACCCACCCTGCATATCAACTCTTAAGCACATTCATATTGTTAGTCCTCCTTTTCTATCTTGCTTTATTTACTTCTTCCTTCCTCTATCCCCTGTTAATTTTCTCTCCTTTTCTCAGATATCAATCCCATTTCAAAATGTGTTTCAGTTTATATATTATTTATTCTAGCTTCCATAGGTTAAAATATTATTTGAATTGCTGTGGCCTTGTATCACACATCTCATATGCAATTTTGATATGTAACAATGATATCCTTTTATTTCCAATGCTGTACATACATTTCTCTTTTCATGTTTATGTTCCTATTGGAAAAATTACTTCAATCCATATCTTTAAACTGTTGGCAACAAGTTTTGGTTAATGGAAAGACTGCATTAAAGATAGGCATTTTAGATAGAAATGATTTAATGAACAAATACAAATAAAGTACTTAGTAGTATTTAGCTCTCTTTGCTAAGTTTAGCTCCAGGGGGCAGACATGTTGTTTAGAATATTGGCACAGGTTGGTCAGATCTTTCATCATCTGACCCAAAATGTCCTCTCCCTGATAGCGCTATACAGAACCAGCATGGCTCAATGAGGTACTTTATTGGTATTATGTAGTTTAAGTATTTCTACACTTGCTGCAGTCTTTCACTTTCACATAACCTAGTCTTTTGCAGGCAGTTGTCCTCTAAATCAGAAACTTTCTTCAAGCCTTCAAAGCACCCAGGCGCTCAACAAGTTAATAAAAACTCCCATAATTGCATTATCCCCTATTTATTTTTTAAAAAGGCTCATCAGCATTTTTAAAGTGATCAACTGATAGTGAACGAGCACTAAACTCAAAGCTCTAATATTGCGTAGTAAATCAGATTATTCCGCGTTGGAACTTTGGCTCTGTGTAATTCCTAGCTGTGAATTTAACTAACAGCATATGTCATATTGGTTTGCAATATCTCCATTTCAAATTGCCACTGTTTTGCTAATATAAATATGATACATTCCGCCTGCCGAGTGAGCGGTTGTGATAAAATCCGTATTAAACGGCCTCCCTGCTGGGTTACTAATGAGCTGAGTTTTGCCCTCTCTCATATCCAAGATCCCTTTGTCTATTAGTATTTATTAAATGACAACTGTAAATGGGATTTTGCCTCTGAAGAGCCCATTGAATTAACTCAATGTTGATTAGCTCAGTTACAGGAAAGTAACCTAGTCATGAAAACTGCCCATTGATATGTCCGTGCAGATTAAAGGAGAAAGAGAGCCATCAGAGACAGCAGATAAATAATTTTCATCTCGCATAGCCTTAGGTTCCTTGCTAACAGCTTTGAGGAGTAGAACGTCGAGAAGTAAAGATGACCAACTTTGGAATTCTGATACACAGCTCTTACCATACTAGTTCTCCCATAATGCTCTTGAGTCGTAATGCTGGCAAAGCGTCAAGGGAAATGTAGTCCACAACATCTGGAGTGCCGAAGTTTGCCCACCCCTGGCCTAGGTAAACACCGGGATTCTGATAGTCAGTGTGCCACAGACTGGTGAAATTATGACACATCAGTAACAGCATATTAACGGTTTGTCGTGTCTTGAGCTCTCTTTCAAGGGGCAGTTTTGGCTAGCTTATTCTCTGTGCATTGTACATGTTTCTAGTACATGTGAAATACACTTATATTTTTACATTCAAACAATTTACACTTCCCATGCAGTTTTACACACACACAAAAAAAAAAAATTCATCGGGGCCTCTAGATTCAGTGGTATCCAATAAGGAAAGGCTTTGAGAGAGAGAGGCAGGACTGTTGCTAAATTTGCAGAACGTATCTATAAATTATTTATTGGAGACACTATAGGAGTAAGTACACATTTAAACGCGTCAGGGTTTTCCTGGGCGTGCCTTTGTACTCAATGCTTTCATCTCTCCCATGTGCCTCACTAATTTTCTTCACTCAGTGGGGTCTATTTAATAAAAGGTGAACTGCTGGAGAGTTGCAGGTGAGATGAGGTGTTCAAGACAACGGGCCTCTCCATTGAATTTTTGTGTTCCAACCAATGCAACAGCTACATGTTTGCATGTGTAGACATTTCTAATTCCCGTCTACCTGGCTCGAATGGGCAAAGAAATAGCCTGGGAATCAAGATTCCGCCACAGAAATCTGCTATAGTATTGTCAGCGAGACCCAGAAATGTTTGATTTGCATTCAGCGTGATATGAGTCACAGTCAGTGCCGCATTATAACTTTTTGGCAAGGGGGGGGGGGGGGTTGGGGGATGGCAACAAAAAACAATTTAGTGGCCCATGGTGCAACTTTGCCAGCCCAATTGTTATTATCAGAGATAGAAAGACAAGTCACATAGACAAGTGTTTGGGCACAAATGCATTTTTACCCAGTTTTCACTGGCCGTTTATTGCCCCTTCTCTACCTCAGATACAGAAATGCAGACGAGGAGAAAGGCGACAAAAGGTGGGCAAATTGAGAGACTCTCCTCTCATATTAATGCATCCCTATGGGATCTGTGGGGTAGATCAAAATACTGACCTCGGGGCTTTCTGTTCTAACCTACTGATCCCAGCCGCAAACTCATCCCATGGAAGATGGCTGCCTAGCACTAGGGCATCTCTGTACTGTGTGATACTCCGGGATGCCATGGCTGTACAGCTAGGTTGGATATGATGGAAGCGTGTTGTCAGAATGGCAAATGGATATTGATACAGGTTTTCCAGCACAATAGGCAGCTTAATCAACTGTTTTTTCACATGGGAAAACAGATGACAAAAGAATTGGCCCATCAATAAACAGCCCTTAGGGGCCCTTTGTACACTCTAATACCATCTACTTCTTGTAACATCTGTTGGGATGAGGCAGGATTAAAGAGATCGCATCAAAAGAGGATCAGACAAGTCTTGTTGTGATGTATCCCCCCGAATCGACACACATTCTATCACCTTCCATTAACCCTTCAGATGACTGTAATAAACAGTTTCATGGTGGGCTGGGTGGTCAGCTTGATTCAATAAATGGCCAACAGTCATCAGTCACTTGAAGAAATTTAGGCAATAGTAGAGAGCAGGACTGTCCAATTAGACACTTGTAGAGTATGTGATCCCCCCCCCAGGTTTTCAAAGCCAGAATTAGCTTGGGAAGTGCCAAGAGATGTTTTCTTGCTCGTATGTTGTATAATAAAAATGCGCTGTTCTTTGTGAGTTGCAGTAATCATGCAAATTAATTTGTTGGTGAAGTGTAAAAAAAATAATACATATTAATTAGAAAACAAATTATACTATAAGTGAACTGAGGACATAGCCTAATTCATCCAGAAAGAGACGGAGACCAATTAAACATGCAATCACTAGTGGTTCTCAGTCGGTTATCTTCCCGTTAATCAGTAACTAGTATCTGTAACTGAGCTTATTGAGGCACGATGGAGTGTAGCAGATGTACCATCGGACGGACCGTTGTTTGGAAGTGTTTTGCATTGAGATTTGTCTCGTCGACCCCCGTGTGCCGATACATTTCGGGAAGGTATGCAGGTTGTAAATCAATGTGATTTAAGAAAAGGCAAAACGAGGTCAGCGACATGGGTGAAAAGGGATGAGTCAATGGTCGTGACTTAATATAGATCGAGCTTGCTATTACCGTTATGTTCTGCCCATGAAGGCCTACCTACAGTCCATCTTTTTAAAAAAAATAATACTGTTAAGGACTGTGGGCACATTTACTTCTTGTGCCCTAGTACCATTCCTGATAGAATAATCTAGTTGGATGTTAACACTAAAAAGATCTCTTATACCAGTCCATTTTTAATATGAAATGCTAGGCACTTGCAGAGAGCACCAAAGGCAAAGGTGAAAGGCTCGTCACCCAACCATCCAAACTTCGCCCACTTTGTCAAAATTACGCATATTGTCTTGCATTTATTCAACAAGTTCGTAATTAAACAGATCATACACCAGGCCTGGAGATTGTGGGCCGGGGGCTACGTGGCTCCTGCAGAAGGTTTGTCATTTGTTCTTGATGTGGTAGATCAAAGAATTTGTAAATTTTACCCCAGATGATCATTTGTCCCTGCACTTTCACCCTCTCCATCTCTCTACTCCTCCACCCCTCATTCTACCTCTTCTTCCAAAGTGCTAAAAAAAAAAAGCACTTGTTTGAAAAGTTGTCCAAACTTAACATTGTATTCATTTTTTTCTATTACTAATTGACCAATTTGCATAAACATATTTATGCTGCACAATAACCACATAGATAAACAGGACATTATATACCCTAAATTCAAAGAACACTGACTTCCTTAATTGCCATTTTTTTTTTTTTTCAGCTGAAAAATCAGATATATTTGCTGGCTGTTTGGAGTACAATGCAGTCTGAGTTTGCAGACGATAATCTCAAAGTGCCTATTGAGGTATAGACAATCCTGATATTAAATCTTAAAAGATCTATAGAGTAAGATGTGAGATTATTCTTACTAAATGATCTAATTATTACAAGGTATCATTAGCCGGTATTGTGCAAGGGCCCGACTAGTTCCGTGAGGCATAAATCTCCAAGGACACAATAAGTGGATTTTTTTTTTAGCTTGATGGATATTTGCCTCAATCATTATTCCAATAATAGAATTAATATCAGATCGTATAAATGTGAATCTTTTATTCTCCATAGAACAGGGCAATGATGAGAATTACACTAAGGGAATTTTATCTTTTTTTTTTTTTTTTTCGAATTAAGCATTTGAGTCATCAAAGCCTTCAGCAATCGTAATGTATTTCCAAAATTACCTTGCTTTCCCAGGCATAATAAGGGCATACATTGACGTCTGGGGGATAGAAAAGAAGGAACATTACATTTTTGCTTTACCATCTTTTGGAAGTCTTGGTATATTCAAATATTTTGATGAGAGTAATGCAAAAAAAAATAAAAAAAATTGATTCAAAAATAGTTTGTGTACAAATTGTCTAGCCTACTTTAACCCAGGGCCACTCTTAAACCTGTCTTCAATGGCCCAGGATTTAGGGTTTACCTAGCTGTGTTTAATTAGGAATATGTACACCTAGTGTGGTTCCCTAACCGTTAGGGAACCATACTAAGTGTTGTACATATTCTTATTTAAACAAAGCTGCGTAATGTCATAATCCTGGACTTTTGGGGATACTTCAGGACATATTTGAGAAGCGCTGATTTAACAAACAGTATAGTATACTATGCTCGCTATTTCACAGAGCAATTCAAACCATAATGTCCAAAAAGATTATAATTTTTCAGTACTCCAACATGTGAAGATGAGTAAACAAGTACGACATGTTCTACAACACTTTCCAAGCCCTCCTCCTTATTGGATATCGCTGAATTTAGAGAAATCTGTAAAATAAATTACATTTAATTTCCTGGATATATTTAACTCTTACACGATGCCATGCAGTATATTGAATTCATATATACCTGGGACAGTGGTGGTAAGCAAATCAAGCAGCTGCCTTGGGCCCAGTGGTGTATCTTGGTTTTGTGCTGCCCTAGGCAGACACAATTCGGGCAACCCCCCACCCACATTGCACACCTACGACATGCCCCATCACCCTATTACATGCCCAATCACCCCATGACATATCCCCATCACCCACATTGCATACAAACTGGATCTCCCATAAACCCCATTACATGCCACCATCACCCTCATTACATACCCCCACCACGTCCATTACATGACCCCATCAGCCCGATTAATTGGAAGGAGCTAAAGCTTGTTGAACGGTGAGGGAAGGAGCGAAACTGTTTGAAGCACCAGAAGTGTGCTTTAACACCCTCTGGCGAGTGCCTTGTTTGCCTTGTGGAAGATACACTACTGCTTAGGCCCCCCAATTTACTTAGGGGTCCGCCACATCACGCAACTGAGTGAATGCCGTTATAGGGGCAATAGCTAACTGGCCAGTTAATATACCAATGAACTGCTTTTCAATGGGAAATGTGTCATTTGTATATTAAACCACATATATGTCATAAGCAGGCGTCTCCACGGACACATTTTTCTCCAATATAAAGATCATTTTCAATCCTTTTTTATTCCCTACAGTCGCAGTACACGCAACGTTCAGGTAATACAGCCCCTTTAAGTCAGTTCTGAGACTGTGCTTTCATCAGACAGGAATAATAGCATTAATTGTGTGCATTCAGAGCAGGCTTCGCAGTGAATAAAAATCCACCGGGATGTTTGTTTATACCACTATCTTCTCCAACATGTCAGGTTTCAAACAAAGTTCATGCAAATGGGATTCTGAATTTGGCTTTTTCAGATCTAAAACCCTTAACCCTGCTACTAACAATGCTCAAATAATTACAACTAGAAAGGTTACAATGCTCCATTTTTCTAACACACTCATATTCTCTGGGCATTATCTGGCTCTAAAATATAATTAATCATCCTCTGTCATGCTTTTATTATACCCAGCATTCTCTTGAGTCAATTCTTTTTTTTTTTGATCCCTCCCTCATTCACATTCCTGTGACCTTCCATTCTTCACTGCCGAGACCCCCAGGTGGATTTCAGTCTAACAGCTTAGAGAAAAAAAAAGACTGTATTTTGTTAAATTCATTTGTCAGGCAGATTATCAGCTTACAAACAAACAACACCCATGCATATGTTTAACATTTCCCCTTATAGAGAGATTGAAACAATTCGCCTTGGACGACATCTGTCGCTGTTGACCGAAGATTCAATTTTCAAAACTGTTTCAAATAATAAAACGGCTCCGCAAAGATTATTACTCCGTACCGAAAAAACTCGCAGTCAATACGATTTGCATATTGTGCATACAGCTGTTTCAACATGAACTGTTCTCTGTGGTTCATTAAAATGATTTGATTTGTCAGATTCTAGTTGAAAACAAAGGTTCGTGGCGCAGTTTATAAAAAACAAAAACAAATTTCCTATAGCCGCGGTTTGTAGTTCTAGTCTGAGAATGGACAGAACTTAAAGGGACTGTATCACCTAAACATTGCTTTTACTATGAATGTACAGGATAAAAAAATATTGAAAATGATCTATACATTGCGTTAGCAAAACTGCAAGCAAATGCCTAAATTAGCAGAAGGAAGCAGTAGTATTAGCAGTAGGAAGAGGGAAGTGCTCATGCCATTGGACAGAGCCCAGGTGAGACCTCACTTGGAGTATTGTACGCAGTACTGGAGACCGTATCTCCAGAAGGATATTGATACTTTGGTGAGAGTTCAGAGAAGGGCTACTAAACTGGTTCATGGGTTGAAGGATAAAAATTTCCAGGAAAGGTTAAAGCATCTTAACATGTATAGCTTGGAGGAAAGACGTAACAGGGGGGATATGACAGAAACATTTAAATACATAAAGGGAATCAACACAGTAAAGGAAGAGAGTATATTTAAAAGAAGAAAAACTACCACAACTAGAGGACATAGTCTTAAATTAGAGGGGCAACAATTTAAAAGTAATATCAGGAAGTATTACTTTACTGAGAGGGTGGTGGATGTATGGAATAGACTGCCAGCAGAAGTGGTAGAGGTTAATACAGTGAAGGATTTTAAGCATGCGTGGGATAGGCACAAGGCTATCCTAGCTATAAGACCGGGAACGGGGGACTAATAAAAGTACTCAAAAAAAATTGGGCAGACTAGATGGACCGAATGGTTCTTATCTGCCGACACATTCTATGTTTCTATAATTAGGAGAAAAATAGATTTTAAATGTGTCTGTGGAGTCTCCTGCTTATGACATCACCTGTGGCCCGATATGCAAATTACACATTTCCCATTGTTCATTTGCATACCGTGCCACAGGTGATGTCATAAGCAGCAGACTCCACAGACACATTTAAAACCCATTTTTCTCCTAATTCAGGCATTTGCTGGCAGTTTTGCTAATACAATGTATAGATCATTTTCATTCATTTTGTATCCTCTACATGCACAGTATACGCCATGTATAGGTGATACAGTCCCTTTAAAGTGAGTTGAGTACTTGCACCATACCTAAGGCCAAGGTTATTTATTTTTATTGCACCTTAAAGTTCCACCAAGCTTATCTTCCATATGTTGTACACGTGTTTAATAAAATATATTAATAAAAAAAATGCACTTAAAATATTTATTTTAAAACAATTTACAAATTCCCTGTAGTTTTACATTAAAGATAATTCACAGGGGCTTCTGAATTCTGTGTCCTCCAGTAAAGAGGGGCTTGGAAAGACTATAGCAACATCAATACTTCCAATGTACTTTATTTGCAGTTTTTTTTCTTTTTTTAAGAAATAGGAACAATTCTATAAGACAGATCTGTTTTTTTTGTCTTTTCTTGATACAGTATATTTCTAAAATCCCCTCAGTCACATAAACCTTACTTGCATTGTGAATATAGAGAATTAAAATTGCAAACAAATCTATAGATTACGACAAAAAAATGTGATTTGAACATGTTCTGGTCATGACATCACCGTGTGACTTGATACATAAAATGTAAGTTGAAATGTGTCATGATGATGTCATCAGTAGGAGAGGCAGCCTAGCAACACTTATTTTTTTTCTTATTTTGTAGGTTTTTTTTCAGCGTAAGCAATGTTTACAGGATATAGTTCCTTTGACAGATGCTTTCTAATCAATCCACACTAAGGGGGTCATGTACTTAACAAGCGCAGTGGGGGGAAAAAGTAGGTAAAACATGAGTAAGGAGCAATTTGCGACTATTTGTAACATTCTGCGCTTGTTTTCCCCTGATTTGCACCTCTTCCGTTTATTTTTATTTAGCGTGCATTTTTCCCAGTTGCACTAATAAATTGGGATTAGATTTGCGCTCGCTGAAGAGCTTTTTGCGAATATTTTGTGAAAAATAATTCTTATTTGAGTGTGAAAATTACGCCTGCTTTTAGCGAGCGCTATCAAAAGAAGTAGAAAAATATTCGCAAAATTGCCTATTTTTATTCGCAATCTGCGCGTATGTACTATGTGAGTGTTAAATGTTTAGTACATTGTAATAGGAGCAAAGCGCAAAAATAGTTTTGCACATAAAATATATTTGCGTTTTTTTAGTACACGCCCCTCTAAATGTTCATTTCTTTCCCTTTAATGTTACTGTTGTTTGTTTTTCCTTCTCCACAGTAGTAGCAGGCCCTCTAATCTCTGTGACCTTGTAACCGTGGGGGAGGGGGGGGGGGGACTAGCTGTATCACTGTCAATTGCTAATATATATATATCTACTTCATGCATCAAACACACACTGCATGTAATAAAGATTACAGTTTAAATAGAGAGTCACTACGTTTACAAATACAACTTTAAACAAAGATCCATTATATGTTGATGCTCAGTACCTAGCACTACGTAAATATATATATATATATATACACACATACAGAAAAAATATAGAAATACATTTTAATGTCATGTCAAATTTTAGTTTTGATTCATTTCTGGTATTTCTAAGTTATTATTTATTTTTCCCTTGGAAACTCTAAAGAGCCTTATTTTGTGATATTGCTAGCATAGATTGTCTGATAGGATTCTGTATTATAACTATCAATTCAGTGCTGATCCTAAACATCAAAATACATATTTCTTGTCCATTTTGCATAAAAAAAAAAAAAAGATAGATTTCCAACTTTTCTGAGTTCTAGCGGCTTGGATACTTACTTTTTATTGCTACTGCCTTGGTAAAATCATGAAGGATTTGGCAAAGTGCGTTATAAACTCTTTAATTATTATCTCAATTTATCAATCTTGAATTATCATCTAACGGCTTGAAGGATGATCCATAGATATTAATGCTTTTATCCTTTACTTTCATGCCATATTTATTTCCAATATATTCTACATTACTTATTTCCAGTGCCTGCAATAATAATAATAATAATCAATACTCTAGGATATACATATATATTGAGATGGCTCTAGTTTATTAGTACTGTACATCTTGGGGGAGGTTATTATTATCTAACTTGATGGCACTCATTTTGTTGACCTTGGAAGGATGACTATTGGTCAGTAATAGTATCATCAGTATTGGTCATGGTATTGGTAGGAAGCAAACCAAAAGCCCTGAGGATTGAACACATTCTACAGTGGGTTTATAAGTTGAGCCATGTTACAAAGCCAGGGGGTCTTTTGTTGGATAGCTCTGGGGGCTAAGCCAATATTGTGGATGTATGTGCACATGTATGAATTTGGGCAATGGAGGCAGACACAGCAAGGGGGGTCAGGACTAATTAAATGGGTTATTCAGTCAAATTAAACTGACAAATAAGGCTTTACTTGATGAATTAGGGGAAAAAAGGCAAGATGAAGACATTTTAAAACTCGGTTGTTCATGTCTGTATTTTGCAGTTTGCAAGTCTACATTGTATTGACAGAATTGCATAGATTATGAGATAAAATGTGTTTTAAACGTGTCTCATGTTTATGACATCACCTAGTGGTTTGGTATGCAAATGAAGCACATTCAGTGTGTTTTTTCCATATCCAACATAACCTTGTCTTACCATACAATAATGCCGTTGTTTGTCCACTGTAGCTCACTGTCTAATTGCATATGGCCTATAAGGTGATGTTATAGACAAGTGGCAACACAGACAGATATTTTTTGTATTATTAATTCGTGCACTTGCTTATAGTTCTACTCATATAACATATCAATGCATTTTTAGGATTAAATTCACACTGCAAAGAATGTAGAGGTGTCAAACTCGCTAAGAAATAGAAATACAAGAAAGAAAGTTCACAAATTGCTAATATCGACCTTAAAAATTCAAAGCCACACTGTTTTAAACTTCTCCTAAAAAGAATAAACATCTACTTACCGATTTCACTGAATTTTCGGTTTGGAAAATGACCCGAAGAGAATCCTATAAAAATAAAAGAGAGAGATATAACTAAAATATATTCACACGTATGAGTCACAATCATTTTCACAAACATCTTTACACTTTTACATATATCATTTGCCAATTTGCCTAGAACAGATACCGGGTATCTGTCGGTCATAGCTATGTGTTTAGACTGTGTATGTTCAATCATTTTGTTTGTTATTTTTCCACAAAGAAAAGAAAACAGGACTACAACCCCAAATTCAAGAGTGTTGACAACTATGAACAATTTATTTTTAGTTCTGGGATTGATGGCTTCTAACATTTATTCTAGGGTTATTTGTTCCAATTCGTATATATATAAAAATGTCTAACATGTTCAATTTGCCAGTTGTGTAATAATTCCGGGTACTGTGGCCGCTAGTATTACCTGCTTCAATGACTAAGGAACTCGAATAGCTCAAAATCCTAGTTCTACTTAATATACTGAACTTCTGTTTGTGGATCACTAATTCCATGGCATTAGTAATTAATCAGAAACAATGTAAACAAGGTCGAACAAATAGAGGTCAATTGGAGACTTTTACAGATTGATGCAGACCATTGGACCTTGATCATAATCCCCTTCGGTCTCCGTGGACCACTTTTTTAAAAGTGTATTTACCTCTTTAGAAGATTGTGTGTGGACTGCATGTTTGCAAATCAAAACTATAAAGTATTGTGGAAGCCACACCCAAAAAATGTCCATTAAAAGGACTAAGCTGACCAAATTCAAGAAGTTGACAGTCAGATACCAAAAGTAAATAAACATAATAAATAGTGTTGCAGAATTTATCAGAGTTTTTTGGGGGGTTTTAATCACACCTCTAGGTTAAATGTGATTGTCCCATCTGGGCACTTTAGAATTGTTCAGCTAATCAAAAACAGATTGCCCAATTTAAATGACTCAAAAGTCAATTACTATAGATCCCATTATCATACTGTTCTAACTTCCCAACGTACTTTTCTATGGTCAGCAAATTTTAGATATAGTGTGTAAATCCAGAGACTTCTTAAAGGGACTGTATCACCTAAACATTGCTTACACTGTGAAAGCAGAGAATAAAAAATGATTGAGAATGATCTATACATTGTGTTAGAGGTATTGCAAGCAAATGCCTGAATTAGGAGAAAAAGGTGTTTTAATTGGGTCCGTGGAGTCTCCTGCTTATGACGTCACCTGTGGCTTGATATGCAAATTATTTCCTACTGAAATCCAGCATTTTAAAACACAGGTGATGTCATAAGCAGAAGACTCCATTTAAAAACACATTTTTCTCCTAATTTAGGCATTTACTTGCAGTTTTGGTAACACAATGTATAGACCATTTTCAGTCATTTTTTATTCTCTACATTCACAGTAAATACAATGTTTTCGGTGACCCAGTTTGTTTAATCGTTCATTTATTTCTTCAATTCAGAAAATAGGTCCAGATCAGATCCCATTGAATGATTAATACAAATAGAAACAAAACCTTTTATGCAATGTTGCCATGCACCCTGGACTTAAGGGGTCTACATTGTTGGAGGGCGCCAGCACTAACACAAGAGACAGATTTAATTTTGTATGTGTTGTCTCTTCTTTATGACATCACCTGTGGCAAATGTGCTACTTCTAATGGGAAACGTGTGATTTGCATATCAGGCCACTCGATGATGTCATAAACAGGAGACTCCAAAGATGCATTTAAAAAAATATTTGCCCCTCAATTCATGCATTTTCTTACAATTCTATTAACCCATTTTTAATCATTTTTCTTTTTATCAGATAGTTTAGATGTCGGATTCGCAGCTTTCTAGCCATAAACCCTTGTGTTACACTAGCATATTCCTTATTTGTCTATATTTAAATAGGGAACCGATGAACCAACGGGATCCCATGTAGCCCTCCCGTGGGCAGTCAAATCGTATATTAGATACATATTGTTTATATTCCTAAATATCATTGGATGGAATGTTCGCGATGTGTTCCGTGTATCAAGCGATGAAAGGTTCCATGGAACAGACAATGGCACATTGACGCGGGGAAGATAATTTGTTCCGAGTGAGATCTTGATGTAGCCCTCTCTCTTCATCTGGGACCATAACATTGCCTATCTCAGGCTCCATCACAAATCAGACTGTTAACAGGCGACAAAGAGCCTGAAATGACTCCAGCACCCTTGGAATAACTCTTATCTATTAAATTACTTTGAGACAACATTATTTGGTGTCCTTGACCATATCTGAAACGTGTTTGTTTTCTCTCTCCGTAGAGATTGACAGCTTTTACTGTGTGACTTTTAAACATTATTGGGCCCAAGTAATGTCAAGTTAGGCTTTGGTTTTAACACCTTATGGACAAATGACGGTCCTGGCACATCATGGACGCAAACCAGGGGCGTACGCAAATACAAAACTAAATTCATTTAAAATTCTATTTGATAAAGAGGAATATGGTGTTAAATCGAATATACTGCAACGGTTGTATGTTACGTTGCTTATTTTTTGTTATGTTGTACACGGGACAGTCCTGATATGGTTCTCTGCCCGGCTGTCCCGCAGAGCTCTCACTCTGTCCCGCTTTTTGGGATTGAGGTCGAGCTTGGCAGAAGCGCGGGATTTGGGACCGCAGTTCTGCTTTCCCGTTTCATTATTGGTATGAATGCGTAGAAACGCTGCTAGAGTGAGCGACAACGCTGCCGCCCATTCGCGTTCGCACTGACACCTCACCCTCGTAAGCTCCTCCTCCCGCATCCCAATTCTCCAGGGGGCAGACGTTGGGAGCTATAACTGAAGTGTAAAAATTGATTATTTATTTACTTGGGGGGAGTACGAGAATAAAAGAAAGTAGTATTAACCCCTGCCTAACATGCTTGGGGGTGGCATCCCTGGATTCTGGATTTGGACAATTATTGGTGACTTTTTTTGTGTTTTTCATATATATATAGAGAGGTTGATAGTGGGATCTACCCTTTAGTTTGAGAACTGTACAAGGTAAGAGGTTTCTTTTATACATGTTTCAGAGTTAAAGGAGTATGTGGAGCAAAATCAACTATTCTATTTATTTAAGTGAAACTGGAATCCAATCAAATAAGTCTGTTTGGAGCTTTTCTGTTCCCCAGACAATATTCCTGGGACATGCAAACCTGGAGCCTGTGTATTCACAGAGCCCCTTCCCTGTGAATTAGTTAGAATTAGGGGGTGAAGTAAAGGGTTACATTTTAAAGTCTTCCTTTATTTATTTATTTCCAGACGTCGTCCCCCCCCTTTTTTTTTTTTTTTTTTACTAATTTTCTTTTTTTACTAATTTCCTATTTTTTTGTTATTTTTTATTTTAATAAATAAATAAATGAGATGCAGGTGCAGACAAAAATAGACCAGGCTGCTTACTACTGCAAGTTAGCACACATGGACGCACGCTGATGCGCTACCTGGATATAGTTTCAGTTATAAATAAAACGCTTGCAGTGATGGTCCCATCTGTGTTCTTGAGAAACTTACTACAACATTTTTTTCATAATAGCGATCAAAAGATTGGTCTCTTAGGAATCTACTGCTTTTAGAGCTGCCAACAGTCCTGAGTTTTCTCGGACAGTCCTGCTTCTTTGAGAGAGTTTAGCCCCGTCAAATTCTGCCCTGACTTTACCACTGACTAGTAGGGGGTCACACAACACCTGCATCACTTAGCATCGTGCTGCATCACTTAACCCTGCCCACTTTAGGCTCCACCCTCCAGGTAGGCTGGAGCGCAATGTCAATGGGTGATGCAACCCCTGCATCACTTAATATCAGGCTGCATCTCTTAACCTTTTTCGTGTAGCATTTCCCACTATATGAAATAAATCTATATCAGCAGGATAAAGAAACAAAAATGACATATGCCTTAGGGGGGAATTGTACACCGCAGCGAGAAATAAATGGAGTGCGGGACCGCGCTTTGCACAACTGACAATTATAACGTTATCTACATCAAAAAGAAAAACTACAGTTCGAGTTTCCGTTTCCCCAAAGGATTAACTTTTCTTTCTCTTAAATCGCAGGACCATTAATCTTCTGAAAACAGATGGGTTTTTACGACTATGACGCAATCATTAATACATGTATTGCTTATTTTCCTTTTTGTTTTAATGACTTGAAAGAAGTTTGAGAAAGGGGGTGTGTATATGTTTCTATACCGTAAAAAAATAGAATAAGCACATTTGTTTCTAAATGGATAGGTCTAAATATTAAGGTATAAGGCAATCAAGGTGCAAATTTTTGGAGATATAGTAGGTGGGGTTAAATAGTAGCCTTCCCCACTTTTGTCACACGCTATACACTATATGCTCTCCGTGGTGTGCTTTGGCTACTTCTCTAGGACATGGGGTGTCACTCGTCAAGGGAACTTGGTCATAAGGGATTGTAGATAATCATCAGCATCTCAAGTGGGTCACATTGTGTGTCATAGTTTTGAAAAGCTGCCTTTTGAACGCTATTCGGAAAGACAACCAACATCTTAAATACCAGTCAATTTTCAAGAGACCTGGTAAACCCTACCACATGCTCCAAGTGATCCGGTAATCCCTACCACACATCCCCAGAGATCCAGTAACCCTACCATTCACATTGAGTCTCACCAGTGAGCACGAAGATGCTCGAGTCAAAATGATGTGTATGAGCTAAAACTCAATTGACTTTTCTCACATACTTCCTCAATGTCCAAAACCAACTCAAAGTAGGGTTTTTGGTGGGAACCCTGCCATGGTTTAAGTCGCTATACTCATCCTTTGACCTTGATTTAGGCCCAAAGTTGCTAAGAGCAATTTAAAACATAGAGGAATGATGTTTTTGTGTGTGAGAACATTTCAATTTGAGTCCCCTCCATTGATTTCCTTGAGTCTTTGTCGGAGGAGCCAAGGAAAGCCAAACAGAACCTGCTTACGGGTTTCTTCTAATCATAGAAGTTAGCGAAACGTTCAGTGTGCTTTACATTGGCCTCACCTTGTTCCAAAGTTCTAGCAGGCCAACCTGTGAATTGTATCCCCATGTTGGCCATGAGCTATTTCAATCAATGGTTAACAAGCCGCCTTCTAAGTGACAAGTCTAGAATTAAAATGCTAGTAAAAAAAACCAGAGCATTTGTTGATAGGCTTCATGTGCTATCAACAATAGTTATAGTAATATAACATGGCTGGAATTATATTCTTCCAAGATGGAATAGAAACCTCAAGGTCAACCCCACCACCCGCCCTAAATCAAGAGCACGCTCCTCGTATAACGTGGTACATTATAAAGTCATCTATGAATAACATGTTACTATAAAATCATCACAATGTATTCTACAATACTATATGCGGATGTTTGACTTAAAGCTGACCCTGACACTAGTTGAATGACTCATAGGAAGACATCAAACCTTTTTAAAAACACAATAGTGAAAAAGCAGATTGTTTACGTTACTTTGGTCATTGTGGTTTAATCTGTAGAGATAAAAAGAGACATCATTTGCAAAGTATGATTTAACCTTCCTTAAAGCTCGTTCCACCAGTGTGTGAATTCAGCCTATTTCTGAAGGTGACACAATGATTAAAAACAGAATGCGAATGATGTTCTAATTTAAAACTTCGTTGCATCTTGTTTTATCACCTCGATGATATTAAAGATCATCGCCAGCTCCATTTATATACGGAATAAATTAAATTTGTAATTTCTTGTGCTATATTGTCATCCACGGTAAAAAAAAAAAAAAGATTGTGTCTAATGCACAGAGGCTTTGTAAACAATATTTGCTGTTGTCGATGGCATCCTGACGACTTAAAAAAAATAAACAGAATAAACAAATACGCCAAAAACTGTGAGATATGGGGAAGGAATGGCCAGGATTCCATACTCCGTGGAAAAACAAGGTAGAAACACCATCTGTTTGTTTTGTTTGCGGAATCTATTCACTAATGGCAGAGTTGAGTTGAATAATTCCATCTCGCCAGCTTAACTATACACTGCGCAACGAAAAACGTAGGGAATTCCTCCCGCGGGAAGGAGAGCGTTACACCCACATAAGACATTGTTTTAATGTGTTTTTTCTTCTTCAAATTTAACTCATTATCCATGGCCAGCCGAGCTCTTCTAATAGGACTCTCACAAGGTTTGGCCCTTGCTGAATGAATAGTTGGATAATTTAAGAAGAAAAAAAAATGCACCCTCAACTCAAGTAGTCAATAGCCCTATTCCATGTATCCACCACCTTCTCAGAAGTAATACTTTCTGACATTATTTTTACACCTTCTGTCATTCTCTAATTTGAGACCATCTTGTTTCATCCTGATAGTTTTTACCTCCTTTTAACCCCTTAGTGCCCGGGCTGTTTTGAAAATGTGGTACCCTTCGTGACAATGGCTGTTCTAACATTTCTGGGGTGTTTGTGTTTAGCTGTAAATTTTACTCTTTCTCATTTAAGGTTCTATTAAAATAAAAAAGAGAAAATTGCAGGCAATTGAGACGTGAATTTCAAACGTAAGGTCAAAGTTGCTGAGTTGGAAAAAAAATTCCATTCAGCTGCATTGGAGAATTTTTTGGAACTCTGCTACATTGGCCTAAAGTTCTCATCTCAATTCTTTCTTTATTGAGTAGACCTTTTAATGTAGCAACACAGATTATATAGTGTTTTTGTTGCCATAAAAGAGCTTTCTTTAGATACAATTATTTTCATCATATAACAGTATTTTCTAATAATTGTCCTTAGTTTAGAAATAGTCAATGTTTTTCTTTTTTTTTGTAGGGCAATAACCAAAAGAAGTGTTTTTTATTTATTTATTTCCTAACTCTTTTATGCTACAGTGACCTTTTCAACCCCAATCCTAATCATCACCCTAACCCTAAATCTAACCGTAACACTAACCCTAACTCTAATCCTAACTCAGCTCTAGCCCCGACTCTAACTTTAAACTAAACTCTAACCTAAAATTTCCAAGCAGTGTCATCCGTGGAAATCTACTGGACATTGTGTCGGACAATTTAATTATGTTCTCTGGACCTTCACTCACCGTGCCATGGACAATGCTGCCCTTGTCTGGCTATTCATGCTCCCATGTGGATGTTATACCATAGCGCAGACTATTAAGTTTAGCTTGTTTTTGGTGATTATCTCTTACAGGTGTGTCTGGCACAGAGAGGGCATAAATAAGCATAAAACAATGTTCAACTCATGTGTGCAGCCATCTCAGATGCAGATAGGTGAGGGGCTCTTGGATCACATTAAATTCGAAGGCAATAAATAGTAGGTCTACATTACGCTGTGTTTTTTTAGAATCTGATCCTTTGATGCCAAACAAGGAAAATAAATGACTACACAATGGCAGGTGTTAATTATGTGACAAATAATTAAAATGAATACCCTCGCACGGCATAGAAGCTCACGGGCTGTTTGACATTTCTTTATAATTATTACACATAGGCAGCAGTAAGCTAGCAAATTCTGACTTCTCTGCAATGATGGAAATCCGTGGAATATTAAAGACATTTTAAGTATCAGGTAATTATGAATCTGTCACAGCTTGTTATGTTAGTCTGTAGCAGCCGGTGTTCCAAAAAACCCGGCTCTATTCTTGTGCTGTGTTGGATTCTCTTATTATTCAGCCACAGCCTGTGTTGGTTCAAAGGGTACAATTTAATTATTATACCGTACACTCTTAATTTTCAATTATTATGGCTCTGGGGACCAGCCTTAAGGGGCCAAGGTCATGTAGAAGACATTTTCAGTTTCACTGGCGTGTGAATAAGCAATAACTAGGAAGGCATCTCCCACATGCAGAGATTCTCAGCCGTCGGAGGAAGACTGTAGAACAAACCAAGAAGGGCAGCTTGCTCAACACGCGAATGGATGTAAACAGCTTTCCGTCTACCAGCATGCAGAGCATTTGAAATAATGAGACATGACCCACAGACTGTTTCTTTTTCCGGCTCATCCGTTTCTTACTTTGCAAGGCATGACCGGGGGATGGGGGGGGAGGGAGGACTCATTGCAAAAAAATTAAACAAACTCACTGTTTTAAGTGTACGAGGTATTGTTTTTACTGAGTTTAGTTGTAATACATTAAACGCATAATTACGAAAGGACTGTAACCGCCGCAAAAACAACAACCCGCCACCGCGACAGCTGCTACAAAATACAATAACAAGCTAATTATCATGTTGAGAATTCTGATCCACAACATGTGTCAAAACATAGTAAACATCTCACTTTTCTTTTGCTAGATTTCTTTATACTTTGCTACCATATTTGAGTTTTTTTGTGTGTGGTGAAGGCCCCCAAGTAGGGGGGGAAGGGGACAGAAAAGACCACATGGGGGGATGGAGACCATGGCTGGGTCATTCTCTTGGCATCCTGCACCACGTGTTTGTGGGGAATCCAGTGTTAATCATTCTTAGATAACCTAAATCTGGGTCAGGATTTTGAACATAGCAAAGCAGCTACTTCACTGCAAATTATTCATTTTTTGAGCAAGCTTGTGTCTGCACAGCTCTCCCCCACTCACTTAGGTGAGAGAGGAGCTGGGTGAGCCATGGTGGTGGGCTCCCTGAAAAAAAATCTTGGCTGAAAACAAAAAAATAAACAGAATGGTCTGCGCTGAGCATCATAGTGCTGTCTGGATGAAGACTAGAAGGGTTGGTGAAACAACGTTGTCCACTATTTTTTGCATTAGTTTAAACAATCCGGCAGGGTCACATATATGTAAATCAACAAAGAATGTGTTGTCAGAACTCTTGGCTTGATTCCCTTTGTTGCAAGTACTTCTGGGAAATCCGATCCTTGACCACTAGATTCTGTTTTGGCAATCTCACAAGATTGTAGACACCACGTGTAAGCTCTTCTCGTTAAGCAACACCATTTTATTCCCAGGCGTATTTGAAAACATTTAAGAATTTTCACCAGCAGGCACCTTGTTGAAGGATATCTCACTCGAACATCCAATACAAACTCTTCGTCTTTCAACAGCGTGATAAGATGGATTTCACAGTATGCGTTGTTAGCCAATTCACTGGCACACTGCTAGAGACAAAACCACAGCACTTAACGCTCTCTGTCAAATAGAGAAGAAATCATTTTACCACTTACTGTGATTTACATGCACTATATGTTTAGCAAAGGCTCAGGATCATCTGTCTGTTGATGAAGGGGAATCCAAGGTCAATAAATGGCTCAGGAACATTTGAAGAAATTCTTCGACTCATTCACCAACATTCTATTTTTCGTGCTCCTCAGAGGAATATGGGCAAACCAAAAGGACATACTGTACCAAGCTTCAGTTTTTTTCTTAGTGCCAATATCCAAGCCGTGTTGAACCTGATCGATTTAGAAGGTCCATAAAACGAAGGCAATGTCAGAATTTGCAAGCTGCAAGACAAATGTGCGAATTTGGAGTGATGGTCGGAAATGTACGACCAGAGGAAGAAAGTCAGGATGAGAAATAGACCAGTCGGCAGAGAGAAGGTTCTTGAAATATAGCACAGTTCCCGAGATCTATGGTAAGTGCTTCCTAAAAATAATTAGGCAATGGCAGAAAGAGCTCTGAGATCAGATAGAAGTCATGAAACTCCCTCTGAGAGACCAGTATACATCAACGAGGATAATGACCAGCATTTTGTCCAGAAATACTCTGCTGTCTGTAATAAATACATTTGAGGAGGGAGGCAGAAAAGATGTGAGCGTTTTGGGTCAAAAATGGTTTTAGTAACTGTAGAAGAGTGATGGATGTGTTTTCACAATAGAGCATCTGGGGAGAGGGGGATGAAAAAGTCTGGGAAGAAAATAGCATTTCTGCTCTTTCATTATTAAATTTCAGGCAACTGGATTCCTTCGACCAGGAAATGGAAAAAGAAAAAAACAAATTAAACGGGTAACAATGTGTGGATGGGGTGAAAGGAGGCATCAAAAACTTTATCAAGAAAATGTAACCATCACTGAATGACAGAAAGAGGGACAGGCTGGTAATGTAAGCTACATCCTAGAACCTGACACGGAGAATTAAAAACATCAAAGAGGTTTGTTTGGTCGGAGAGCAAGTTCACATATGATTTAAAGAGTATCAGGGGAATGAGACTGATATTTCAAAAATTACCATTTATTCACAGGATAGGTAGAAATATTCTAACAGAAATGAACAATTTCCATCACTTTTTTCAAATCTGTTAAGGCAATCTCTAAAGTAAATAGCATGTAAAGAAAAAATCTAGGGGCTCGGTAAAAAAAAGTTAATTTTTAATTCAGCTCAGCTAGAACCTGGAGCATTGACCAGTCTTACATTCCGAGCTATAGAGAACAGTCCCGAACAAAGATAAGCAACTTGTCCATACAAAGGCACCAGTGTCTGTGGCAAGGTCTGTGAAGCTCTACAAAACATCATTAAACTGTCCAACAAAAAGTCCAGCAAATGCGCGCCATTAACCGGTGTTGTTGCCTATCTTTGGTTGTGAAAGGAGTCTCCACTGACTTCAAAATAGTCGACAACTGAGAAAATGGCTGGCAAAGTCTATGCAAAGTCTATGCACAAGCAGCAGTCATGATGGGACAGCCCCAGATTGATGGAATTCAAGCCCCACCCCTACCCCAAAAAGAACCGTCCCATCAAGACCTGTACTGTTGTCAGCTACGCGGTAAGCGAGAGGCCAGGAAAACTGATACAATGTAAATATTTTGTTTACATGATACCATCTTGCTAAAACATGAAAAACGAGTGTTTAGCGTGAGCTTCATCTGACTCTGGGCTCACATCTGAGAAATGGTATCAATATTGTAATATCATTTATGATATAAAAGTCCTTCATGAAACATAGATGAGAATTACACATTCTGACATCACCTGATTAGTATTGATTGCCATTTACTACTTTATTGGATTTTTTTAAAGCAGGCTTAAAACGTTAAGAGTTCGCAGGAGAAAAAAAAAAAAAAAGCTGTGCCGGTCAATTTCAATTAGAATTTACATAAAATGTCAGGGAAATTAAATTATAATTATTGTGGTATAGCTGTGGAAGCCCAGTGAGCTGGAAAATAATCCAAATGGATTCCGCCCGGTGGAAGTGGGTGGAAGATCTGAGGCTCACATTGACGACTCATTCAAGCCTTTCCTCCTTACCAAAAAAAAACAAACAAAAAAAACTTTAGACAATCAACAACTAGAGACATTGGGTTAGGAGCAGGCAACTTTTCGTTGGCCGAGGGGGCAAAAAAAATGTGCCCCCATGGTGCAACTTCCCCAGTCCATCCAATATCATCAGCGATAAGAGTCTACTCAATACATAGAGAATTGCAGGGAACTGAGATGGGCATTTCAAACTTGAGCACAAAGTAGCCGAGTTAGAAATATTCTCCCATTTAACTGCTTTAAAAAAGGCTAATAAAACAGGGGGCGTAGAGATCTTATTGACAAATTCAGTTCGGTCAGAGCATCTTTGATCAGTCTACTCACTGCGTAAGACGGCCATGAAGGTATCCCATGTGTAAAACACGTCCATTGCAGTTATCCAGTGTTTTTTTTTTTTTTTTTTTAAAGATTATACAGGGAAATAAATTCACTGTCTCTATTAAGACCAGTGGACAAGACGTTTTATTCTCTCCCTCTGTATGAAACAATCCCATCAGTACCAACAGGTTCACATCCTGTGACACATACTGTGTCCTGGTTGACAGAAATGTTCTCCAACAGGTTGTCTCTGTTTCTGATTTATAGTATGCCTGTGGGAATGAAACTATTTGTGTGATGCTTGGCCTGTTTGTCCCAGATACATTGCTGTTGGGCACTCATGATATACCAGGTTGGATGGTTTGTATGTAAAGCAGCCATTGATTTTGTGGTGTCAATGTAAGCCTGGAATTGGTATTTTATCTGTGCAGTGGATGTGTGCACAGGTCTCACGTCTCTTTGGTTGGCAGGGAGATGTACCATTTAGTCTCTCTCTGTGTAGGGAGGATGGCATCATAGTCCATGAAAGTCTGTCTCGGTGCATTTGTTAATAAAAAGTGGTGCATCACTGGTCCATTTGGGAGAGTGGCCAGTGGGGCAATTGCTGAAATCATCTTCCCAGTCTTCCCCTGCTGGGGATTATGTTTCTATAGCGTTGCTGTTCCTACATCTAGTCCTGATTCCTTTAGCTAGATGTTTTCTCCTGCGTCTGTATGCTATGTACAACAATATCTGAGTGGGCCTCACACAAACATAAAATGGGGGCAAAATGAAATTTGTTTATTCTCAGATTGAAAATTTTTCCCCTTTTGCCTCTTCACTCACCTTATTAGTCTTCTGTTTGCCATTGCAACTAGATTGTAAGCTTGCAAGCAGGGCTCTCATGCTGGTGGGACATATTGGTAGGTACAGTATGTGTTTGGTGTTGTAGTAAGGACCTGCACCCCGGTCACACCCCCTGCTGCCCTTCATTTAACCATTGAAAGTAGTGCGATGTCCAATTCTCATTTAACATTGAGGGCCATTTAGACATTAAGCAACGGATTTCAAGCCTAGAGACCCCACCTCTCCTAACCCTCCTCCCATCTATCAATGCAGTGGAAAACAAACAATATCTGCTTTTTATTTTCTCCTTTTGGTTTAAAATAAAAACAAGTGAATTTGCAGTTTTCAACACATAAAACAAAGTTTACTTATGGTCTCCTGGATCCCATAGAGCTGTCAGGTATATTTTATGAGACCCAGTTACTGCTTTTATAATGGAAAAAAAAAAAAAAAGATCATGATTCTGCAATATTTTTCTTTTTTCTACAGAATTCGGAATAACTGAACTTCTGACAAATGCTAGACTTTATTATTATTATACAGATACACACATACTTTAATCCAGAGACGCGGATATACGCATACCCACATACATGTATACACAGACACGCACAACTGTTAACTTACGCATCCTGTGCAAAGAAGCAGCTTACAGATATCGGAATTCAATTTTCCCTACTGACTGCAGTGCAGCCAATCGCAGAAGACGAAGAGCTCTCCTTTCTTACTCTTGTCACAGGGGAATAATGAATGTTCTCCCTGATTTATACCTTTCCAACTTCGGCCAGGCGAATCAGGATGCGGGAAATAGGACTCGCAAGGTTGAGAGTCAGCGCTGTCACTGAAACAGGATTGTATTCCCCAATCCCACTGTCCCACCAAACTCTACCTTTGTCCCAAAAAGTAGGACAGAGGTAGAGCTCGACAGGACAGAGCCTCAAATCGAGAACTATCCCCCATCAAGCAGCACAGATGGGCGGCATGCTCATTGGCTGTAGGAAGCCATCTTTGCAGAGCAACTGTGACTACAGTCGAAGAGAGGAAGGTCCTGCACCACAAAACACACTAACGTTTGTAGACTGCAACTCCCACGATATTAAGCCTCCTAATTTAGGCATTTGCTTGCAATTCTGCTCACACAGCGTATAGATCGTTTCCAGTTGTTTTATTATTCTCTACATTCACAGTACAAGCAGTGTTTAGGGGATACACTCCCTTTAATATATTGGAGGTAGTTTGTTTGTGTGACTATGTTCTCACAGAGCCTGTTCAGAACTGAATTGCCCTCACATCTATGCATTTTTAGAACTGGACTCAATTAAACAAGGGATATCTTTATAAAGCATTTCCTGTGCTGGCTGGTGAACTGACACACAGGTTTTGTGTGTATGTGTGTGTTTGTGTGTGTGTGTGCCATATTGTTCAATAAATCAATATAATGGAGGCAAATACCTGAAAATGAGCAGACACGGCTTCTAAAACAGACCCCGCGGAAAGGCTTTTATTCCCTTTATTTCTGAAATCAAACACCATTGTATTGAATTCCCTCATCACTTTGGCTGTGTGCATTTCCTGACCTGTTTTGCATTTCATTGTAATATCAAATGACAGGGCTAACTTCTCATTCCTCATGTCGGAGCAGCTGCCCGTGATCCGCTCACCAGAATGTTAGTCCATTGCCCACAGAGGAGCAACACGGGGGGGGGGGGGGGGGGGGGGAGAATATTCTGCTATTATCTGGCATCATGACGAAGACAGGGGCTCTACATAGAATTCTAATGTGTTCAGAAGAAAATCAATTACTTAACCAAGGTGGTGCTTGTGGGAGCCCCCTAATTAATTAATTAGTTCCTTCATGGTGCAGAGAAATTGAGCATGGAAAAGTTGGATGCATGATTAGAAAAATGGTCGATCTGTCAAGCCTACACACAATGATTGCACCGGTAGTACCATACCTGCCAACGTTCTGTTTCTCCTCCCCGGGACAATGCAGGGGAGGAACCTAAAGTAGGCGGGGTTACGTGACATCATGCATGGCAACGAGATTTAACGCCAACCTGCCCAATAGAGGTAACGGCGTGACTATAGTTCCTTTCTCTTGTGTTTCTGTATTTTTTTTTCATTGGTAACATGCTCTTGGTAAAAGCATAAAATACCCCCCTACCACCAAAAAAAAAATAATTTAGTTCTAAAAATGAGGCCCTATATATAATTTATCATAAGGAAACTTATTCAGAGATTGTTTTTTTTGAATGATGTAAATGTTTAAAAGTTGAAAGTGCAACAAAGCCTTTTCGTGAGCCAACCGGCTGTATCAGAATGACATAAAATCCCATGCTTAATTTATGAGCAGGTAACGAAGGATCTGAGCTGAATTAATTTGATGGATTTTGAAAGCTGCTGTATTTATCTGAATGGTGTGGCTTGCAGTCTGTCCAATTTGTGAAATGCTGCATTTTCCAAGCCGTTGATGTTTATTTGCATAAAGGGGAAACAAAATAAAAAAAAACAATAAAAGAGAGGGAGAGAGAAATGCTGTCCTTGGAGATATTATTTCAAATGAGTTTTTGCAAACCACATTGAGGATACACATTGATCCGGAGGTACAATATTTATATAAAGACCAAAATGACTTTGACTTCCTCACCTGGAGTCCAATCTTCCCGTGGGATTTATTTACCGGCTTTGCAGACATGGTTTTGTAAATGCATTTACAGACAACTATAATAAACACAATAAAATAATAATAGCACTCAATATAGAATATCACAAGTATAAATATAGATATATATACCCAAATGTACTTATTTTGTTACCCAAGGGAGGATGAAAGTGTGAGATGACCTTGCCAGGAACTGAAGCTGCAACCATGAGAAGTGAAAGATCAGTAGAAGTTCTATTATACTGAGTGCTATTGTTTATTTTATTATATTTTTATCTGCTTTATTTATTATTGTTGTAAGTGTTTGTATACATAATGGAAACGCCACAGATTACTGTTTTTTTGGGGGAAGTAACAAAATCCCAGACACAGCAAGTTTGATATTCAATTTGCGGTACACATAGTCATAAGAGAAGGAAGGAAGGATGAGGCCAAATGATAAATCTACCGTATTTGCTCGATTATAAGACGAGGTTTTTTTCAGAAAAAAAATTATGAAAAATCCCCCTTGTTTTATAATCGAGGTTGTCTTATAATCTGACCTCAAATTGAGGTCAGACTATAAGACTGGGATCCAGGTCCCCCACAGAGCTGCAGGGGACCTGGATCCCTCTCTAACAGCAGGGGATGTCTGCACGATGAGCGCAGACTCCCCCTGCTGCCGCCCGGCACGTCCGCCGGGACTTCTATGATGAAGCCGGGTACTTCCGGCTTCGTCAGAGAAGTCCCCGCGGTCGTGCCGGGCGGCAGCAGGGGAGATCTGCGCTCATTTTCCTAATGGAATATCCAAAGTTTGGGGGGTTGTCTTATAATCAGGGTCGTCTTATAATCGAGCAAATACGGTACTTCTTTTTCTTTTGAAACATCAGAGAGATTACTGCTAGTTTGCCTTTGTGCAAAAGATCCCCTAAAAGTAGCTCTTTGCATCATTCGGTAGATGATACTGGAATTATTAAACTAATGGCTTAGTACATGGGTTCCTCACCTTACCATTCTTCCAACATTAAATGTCCTCTGTTTCAAGCGAAACCCTTGACTCCAAACTCTTTATTTCTGCAAGTGTCATAACGTCTTAATTTGATGAGTGGTGAAAATCTCATATTGATCCCACAGTTGTGACTGTCTATCACCTTTTTGACGGATCAATACTGGAGTTAACTCCATCTCACTCCTTCGGTAGCACTGATTGATTTTAGCAACCAAGGCTGACAATTGTTTGTTACGATAACTACAATACTGACAGTCTGATATAAGTGTAATACTTTTGAAGGTTTGATCTAAACCTGTTTTTAAGACATATGGACTTTAAAAAAAAAAAAAAATGCTGCTATATATAGTGCTGCTCTACCGTGTTAGCAGATGGTGAAGCAAAAATCAATACAAGGTATAAAAGAATTACCACCTGCCTGTGTTTAGTTGTTTCTATTGAGTAACTATACTTATATCCAAGATCCTTAAGGTTAATTGTTTCAATGTTGAAAAGGAATTCTTTTAACTAGAACAAAAAATAAACAAACAATAGATGGGATAATGACCACCCGGGACTTGCACTCAATACATAACTATTCAGGTAACATGAATTTCTTTATGTGTGTTCTGTGAGCGTAATTGAGTTTATAAAAGTTCAATGAATAGAATTTACTCCTCCATTTTTCTAAAAACAGTGAAATGCGTTAACATGTTATATTTCAGCATTTGTATTTTAATATTACCAGTGCTATGCATTTTCTTTACCTGTGAGGTTTCTATCAATCTGCATGTCCAATTGTGAAGGTTTTTTTTAGGAATAGGTCCTTGAAGTGACCACTCGTCTTTAAATATGCCATGTGATAGGACATTTCATATAAATGCACACTCCCCAAGAATTGTTTAAAATAAAAAAATATACAAATCATATCTGATAAAATAAGATCTGATTTATTTTGTCATAGTTCTGTTAACGACCTTATTTGACTTCATATATTTAATTTAATAAAACATGTTTTTCCTCAGATGGTTTGAAAAAAAAAAAAGTAGTAGAGTCTGTGAAATCCTTATTAATTTCCATGCATTTAATACTTTACAAAGGAACAGTCTTTTTCCCCCTATAATCTGACAGATGATTGGACGCAGGTGATGGATGGTGTAAGGATCTGACTGTCAGATCTCATCTTGTAGCAGACCGATATTGTATAGTAATGTACAATCCAAGGCTGCAGGTAGACTGCTGGGTTAACTTATATACCACAAGAGCAATTTCTCTGTGCTTTGACACGGCACTGATGCTTCAATAACCTTTATTATCTTTTCAAATACTGCTCTCAATTCAAAGTGTTTAATTTGACTATCTGTAAAACATTCATCTCACCAGCAGCTCAAAACAAAATCTCATCCACTGTGAATTCTTTTTGACTCTTTCGGGGTAGAAAAGCTCTCTTTCTGCAGTATTTCAAACAACGAAACCTATAGAATATATATTTTTAAAAACATACATGCCTTATATGAGTAGGGTTGCACCCCAGCCAGTATTTTACCGGCAGGCAGGGTTAATTCTAAGGGGGAAACAGCAAGGGCGGTAAAAAAAAAAAAAAAATTACACATATATTCCGAAACATTTGCACATATATTTTTATAAACAGTACAACATATTCTTTCATTCAGAAGTATAGAAAAGTTTACTTATTCTTTTTAGAATTAATGATGTTAGCATATGATGATTTATGTACTTTTTATTGTTACATGTTATAGTCTTGTTAAATGGAATCTGTCATCTAAATATGGTTTATGCTGGTATCACAAGGTGATGTCATAAGCAGAGAAAAACTTTTAATACACATGTTTCTATCAATTTATACAATGGCTTGCAATTCTCAAGATGTTTAGGTGACATCTTGAGTAAGCGTAAGACTATGTCAGAAGCACAGGATGGGGGATGTGTATACCGTTTCCTGCACTGTAAAGGAGATGAAAAAAGCGCAGTCGATGTTTGTGGTGTATAAAGTTTTTTTTCATCCCGACACTGCTAGGTTTTCCGCGAGACGATGCTGGGTGTGCCACGAAACGATGCTAGGTTTGCCGCGAGACCATGTTAAGTGTGCCGCGAGACCATGCTAGGTGTGCCATGAGACGTTGCTAGGTGTGCCGTGAGACAATGCTAGGTGTGCCGTGAGACTATGTTAGGTGTGCCGCGAGACGATGCTAGGTGTGCCACAAGACGATGCTAGGTGTGCCACGAGACGATGCTAGGTGTGCAGCGAGACGATGCTAGGTTTGCTGCGTAACAATGCTACTGGTGCCACTAGACAATGCTAGGTGTGCCGCGAGATGATGCTAGGTGTGCCGTGAGACGATGCTAGGTGTGCCGCGAGATGGTGCTAAGTTTTCCGTGAGTGGCAGAAGCGGTGCAGACTCCTGGCATTTGTCGGGGAGATTGCTTTCTACATAGGTGCACAAGCAGATAGCGCCAGTATATGTCTGTGTGCACCATGTTTGTACCTCACTGAAATTATTAGAAACTCTTATCGGCTGAATACAGAGAACAGGAGAGTTTCTAATGGCTCAGCGAAGCAAGGAATCGTCATGTAATGAATATATGTCAACCTCAGGTAACGTTAAAATTTACATATTTTTTAATTACTTGCATTATTCGAGTGGATGGTTTTCTACTTGCCTGGAGGGATCATTGTGTGGTCTGAGATTAAATAAATTAATTAATTAAGACGAGACGTTAACAAAGTTTATAAAAGAATAACTTTCCCTCTCTGTTATGCTCAGATAAGTCTGTGGCTCCCTTTCTTTGCAAGTAGAGGGTTTCCAAACAACTACTAGAATAAAGTGTTGGGAGATACTAGCCATAACTTATTAATTACACCAGATCAAAACATATAAACTAAGAAATTATGCAACAAAAAAGTTCACTAAGAAAAACACTGTTTCCAAAAGTCAGCTCCTGAATCAATAACATTTTTTGTGGAAGATGGAATATAATTGCATTAAATAAAATGTGAGCTCAGCATTGTGTGAAGCTAGGTGTGAGCTCAGCATCGTGTGAAGCTGGGTGTGAGCTCATTATTGTGTGAAGCTTGGTGTGAGCTCAGCATTGTGTGAAGCTGGGTGTGAGCGCAGCATTGTGTGAAGCTGAGTGTGAGCTCAGCATTGTGTGAAGCTGAGTGTGAGCTCAGCATTGTGTGAAGCTGGGTGTGAGCTCAGTATAGTGTGAAGCTGAGTGTGAGCTCAGCATTGTGTGAAGCTGGGTGTGAGCTCAGTATTGTGTGAAGCTGGGTGTGAGCTCAGCATTGTGTGAAGCTGGGTGTGAGCTCAGTATAGTGTGAAGCTGGGTGTGAGCTCAGCATTGTGTGAAGCTGGGTGTGAGCTCAGCATTGTGTGAAGCTGGGTGTGAGCTCAGCATTGTGTGAAGCTGGGTGTGAGCTCAGCATTGTGTGAAGCTGGGTGTGAGCTCAGTATTGTGTGAAGCTGGGTGTGAGCTCAGCATTGTGTGAAGCTGGGTGTGAGCTCTGCATTGTGTGAAGCTGGGTGTGAGCTCAGTATTGTGTGAAGCTGGGTGTGAGCTCAGCATTGTGTGAAGCTGGGTGTGAGCTCTGCATTGTGTGAAGCTGGGTGTAAGCTCAGCATTGTGTTTTACCCACCTACCCTGATCGATCGATTTACTACCAGGATATATCAGTGTCCATCCATGGGACCAAATGAAAGGAGAATGGAGAATAATCATGCAGGTGGACCCAAGATGGCCGAATCCTGTGAGCAAAGTCATTTTGAAACTGACAGGTTGCCTTTAGGATGGTTTAGTAACTTCTTCTCGATCCATAAATACCTGGACAAACGCAACTCTCTCTCAGAAAGCTGTTTTGTTTCAGTGAATTGTTTCACCATCCCATCAACTTTTCATTTTTTTTTTTTTTCTTCTAAGGGAAAATATTCTGGGACAACAGAGAAAATAAAGACACCCAAGAAACGCAGCAACCTGCTCACCGGTGTAGACACCGCACACCCTCAACCAAGCAACACAAAGCTAAGAAACTAATGGTCTAGCATTGCCTGGAAAATGTAACTTACTTCTCCAGAATAACCTGACTCCAAGTCTATGATCTCTCTGAGTTTTTTTTCCCTTTCTGTCTCATTAGCTTGCTCTTGTATTGTCCTTATAGAGCTGCTGTAAATATATTTTCACTTTCCCTTTTCACCTCTTTTGATCGCCTGCCTCCCATTCCCCGGGTTGTCTTATCTAAAAAAATGCAAATTTGCTCTTCGATCTCAGTAAAGGAAAAAAAAAAAAAGAAAGAGAGAAACCATTTTAGAAATGTCTTTGTCTTGCTTGAGTGCAGAACGATAATATATCCTGTGAAGTTATTCTACCTTTTTTTTTCTGGTCACCATCTGCTGAATAAATCTCTTGAAATATCTGACAATTTATTTCACTTAGAAAGATCTACTCTGTTTTCCTTTTCTATCGTCTGTTCCACTCTCTGGATATCAAGCGTGATAGTTCAACTGTTGATTTTCTGATACAACTCGGCTTTACGATACATAGACTCTTCTATTTTTTTTATTTTTTTTTTTAGTCATGAAAGTATTTTTCCATACCTCCCAACTTGGGAGGAGGGGTTAAGGAGAGGATGTGTAGGAAATTAGGGACCACGGGACTGTGGCAGTTGGGACAGGGGCATGTTGTTCTTTTTGAGGAAATTTATAAAGGAAAGTCTAAAAAAATAAATCGCTGAAGTTTAATTTGTAATAACAGAGAAACATAGAATGTGTCGGCAGATAAGAACCTTTTCTTCACTATGTTACCCTCTACCAATTCTTCTGTAATTCAGTTCCATACATCCCCTACCCTCTCGGTAAAGTAATATTTCCTGGTGCTATTTTTAAACATTTACCCCTCTAATTAAAGACTATGTCCTCTTGTATTTCTTCCTAAAAATATACTCTCCTACTTTACTGTGTTGATTCCTCTAATTTATATAAATGTTTCTATCATATCCCCCCCCCCCCCCCCCCCGTCTCGTCTTTCTTCCAAGCTGTACATGTTAAGACTCTCTGAATAATAAAGTGGGCGTCGGCATATGCACCCCAACATTCTAAATTAGAACACCGTGCAGCCAATTAGAGATCATGCGACCCTTTGTCTGCACTCAGTATGATTTTACTCCACACTGTTCTATCATGTCCCTCTTCAATGGGTATGTGGGTGGACCCCAAAATATATCAAACTATAAGGTTGACGATATAGGGTTGGCCATTCACAGCAGCTGTCAGGCATGCTCGCTAACTTCATTCAGTGCTGAGAGAGGGTTGGTTTCAAAGTAAATGCCATTTCCATGTGATTCCCCAATGGAAAAAAATAAATGGATTTCAACTGGTCCTAGGTAAGAAAAGAATATATTATGTATATATATATACATATATATACGGTATATACTGTATTTTTTTTTTTTACTTAAAAATAATTACTCAAGCAATCCAAAGTATGTTACCCCCACCTGTGTATAATGAAGAATACCATTGATAAACAAGATCATTCTGAGTAAGAATGTCCCCCTTATCTCTAATAATACGATCGTTGCCTCATACCAAGAATATGTATAGGTCTAGGAAAAACAATTTATTGGACAATTCACAACAGTAAAACACTTGGGGGGGGGTGGGGGTGGGGAAGGATAGCTCAAAAAGCCCCACGCATTTCGCACCCAACACCACTTAGTCATATACTTACATTGACTTGACATCCATGATTCACCGTTACATTAAGCCTCTTTTACATACCCAGGTCATGTAAAGTACGATCTTTGGTGCAGAATATGACTCCGTCACTAACACTTCTAGTGTTACCATACCAGTCTATACTATAAGTGCCATTGTTACCTCTATATTGACTCTCAGTTGTTCTGATGCCATATCCCAAGACATTTCGTATCCTATAACCTGCTGGTACCTTTTCACCTTGTCCAGTTGTCTTTCTGATCTGTGGCCTCAGCCTCTTTCTGACTTTGACTTGCTGCCTGCCCTGAATTAGGATTAGATCTATGACTATTCATCTCTCGGTGCTCCCTCTCAGTACTTCCCACTTGATTCGCTCCATGCTTATCTTGTTTTGCTTCTGTTCTAACACCTCAGTCGTCAGGTCAGATTTACTTTTGCCCAGGTGAGCGCCGTATCTCTGCCATGAGACTCCATCTCCAGATCATACCCAGCAAGGCAGGTCTGCAATTAATGTACCTACAGTAATATAAACCACACAGCAGCCAAAGACGGCTGAGTCTTTAAACAAATCAAGGCTCCACCATTTCCCAGACTTAGAAATAATGACTGATGACAGCTGGTAAATATCCCAGCACTGAGTAGCATTTGTCCTTATTTTGCTTCTTGAATTCTATTCTGTTAAAACGGAGAAAATTTGCATCAAAGAAAACGTTTCATAGGCTTGTGAATCCCTAACATTAAATAATAAACTTTTTAATGTATTTTTTCTCTTTCTTTTTTACCCCTTCTTTCTTTCCTTTTTTTTTCTATCTGTCATTCTTTTTTCCTTCTTCTTTTTTTTTATTGTTTTTTCTTTCTTTCTTTCCTTCCTTCTTTCTTTCCTTCTTTCTTTCTTTCTTTCTTTCTTTCTTTCTTTCTTTCTTTCTTTCTTTCTTTCTTTCCTTCCTTCTTTCTTTCCTTCTTTCTTTCTTTCTTTCTTTCTTTCCTTCTTTCTTTCTTTCTTTCTTTCTTTCTTTCCTTCTTTCTTTCTTTCTTTCCTTCTTTCTTTCTTTCTTTCTTTCTTTCTTTCTTTCTTTCCTTCTTTCTTTCTTTCTTTCTTTCTTTCCTTCTTTCTTTCTTTCTTTCTTTCTATCTTCCTTCCTTTCTTTCTTTCCTTCCTTCCTTCCTTCCTTCCTTCCTTCCTTCCTTCCTTTCTTTCTTTCTTTCTTTCTTTCTTTCTTTCCTTCCTTGCTTTCTTTCTTTCTTTCTTTCTTTCTTTCTTTCTTTCTTTCTTTCTTTCTTTCTTTCTTTCTTTCTTTCTTTCCTTCTTTCTTTCTTTCTTTCCTTCTTTCTTTCTTTCTTTCTTTCTTTCTTTCCTTCCTTCTTTCTTTCTTTCTTTCTTTCTTTCCTTCTTTCTTTCTTTCTTTCCTTCTTTCTTTCCTTCTTTCTTTCTTTCTTTCTTTCTTTCTTTCTTTCTTTCTTTCTTTCTTTCTTTCCTTCCTTCTTTCTTTCCTTCTTTCTTTCTTTCTTTCTTTCTTTCCTTCTTTCTTTCTTTCTTTCTTTCCTTCCTTGCTTTCTTTCTTTCTTTCTTTCTTTCTTTCTTTCTTTCTTTCTTTCTTTCTTTCTTTCTTTCTTTCTATCTTCCTTCCTTTCTTTCTTTCTTTCTTTCTTTCTTTCTTTCTTTCTTTCTTTCTTTCCTTCCTTCCTTTCTTTCTTTCTTTCTTTCTTTCTTTCTTTCTTTCTTTCTTTCTTTCTTTCTTTCTTTCTTTCTTTCTTTCTTTCTTTCTTCTAGTTCTCCGTCGCCCCATTCGTTTGGATTGTTCATTCCAGGCTTTCATTGTTCCATTTATCGCACCATGCAATCCCATGCTTTAGTCTGGCTTCCTTCCAGCGGAATTAATTTGACATTCACTGATCAATCAACCTGTCTCATTACAACCTTCTGCTTGCCTTGTCATCGTGGGTCCAGTGTTGACAAGAGTAAGGAATGAACATCTGGGAGGTCACCTTCACGAAATCTTTTTCCCTTAATCGCACTAGACCTGCTGTTAAGCCCTAAAGGTTCCCTGTAATTGCTCAATATACCATAGTCTCTCATTTGCTTGTTCAGCGGTCCCACAATGCCAAATATCCAAGAAACTGGGGGGGGGGGGGGGGGGTGAGCGAGTAGGATTTAATATTTATACTGAGCAAACTATATATCACTATGTGTGTATGTACATATCAGAGTGACCAGACAGCTGTGGGAAATTTATGCTGTATAATGCACAGTCTCACCTGTGTAGACAAAAAGCCCTGCAAGTGTGACTGTGTGTTTTCAGAGACTGTGTGTGTGTGTGCTTGTGTGACTGTATGTGTACAAGTGTCAGTTTGTCTGATTGTGCAATTGGGATTTTGTGCATTCAAGTGTGACTGTGTGCATGCAAGTGTTATTGTATGCATGTGACTGTGTGTACAGGGAGCACAGACCTCCATAGTGCAGCACGAGAAGTGAAAGGGATTGCGGCTGAATAGACATAGACTTCATGCTCCGCAACGTCGCGCTCGACACAGTGCTGTATTTACCGCGAGGAATCCTAGGCGGATGCCTAGGGCGGCACATTTTGGGGGGCGGCAGCACTGAAAAAAAAAAAATCCGTCCCTTTAAAAAAAAAAAAAAAAGACCGCGCTTGCAGGCAGAGACGGAGGTGAGAGGGGATCGGAAGATCCCCCCTCACCATCGCTCTGCCTGCCAGGCTGCACGGGGAGCCGAACAGGCAGCACAGAGAAACCTCCGTGCTGCCTGTTCGGCTCCCCGTGCAGTGTGCCGACACGGAAGTGCCGACAGTCACGTGACGGGCGCGCTGACGTCATACGCGCGCCCGGTCACGTGACCTGTCGGCACAATCGCCGGGAAGCTGAACAGGCAGCATGGAGGGACCATGCTGCCTGCCACTAGCCACCAGGGAAAGGTAAGTGCTGATGGGAGACAGTGTGTGGGACTGAGTGTGATGGGAGTCAGAGTGTGTGTGATGGGAGACAGTGTGTGGGACTGAGTGTGATGGGAGTCTGAGTGTGTGTGATGGGAGACAGTGTGTGTGACTGAGTGTGATGGGAGTCAGAGTGTGTGTGATGGGAGACAGTGTGTGGGACTGAGTGTGATGGGAGACAGTGTGTGTGACTGAGTGTGATGGGAGTCAGAGTGTGTGTGATAGGAGACAGTGTGTGTGACTGAGTGTGATGGGAGTCAGAGTGTGTGTGATGGGAGACAGTGTGTGTGACTGAGTGTGATGGGAGTCAGAGTGTGTGTGATGGGAGACAGTGTGTGTGACTGAGTGTGATGGGAGTCAGAGTGTGTGTGATGGGAGTCAGAGTGTGTGTGATGGGAGACAGTGTGTGTGACTGAGTGTGATGGGAGTCAGAGTGTGTGTGATGGGAGACAGTGTGTGTGACTGAGTGTGATGGGAGTCAGAGTGTGTGTGATGGGAGACAGTGTGTGTGACTGAGTGTGATGGGAGTCAGAGTGTGTGTGATGGGAGTCGGAGTGTGTGACTGAGTGTGATGGGAGAAGGAGTGTGTGACTGAGTGTGATGGGAGTAGGAGTGTGTGACTGAGTGTGATGGGAGTGTGTGTGTGATGGGAGTATGAGCTTGATGTGAGTCTGAATGATGGGGCATGTCTTAGGTGTGTAACGTGGGTGTGCAGCTTGGGTAGGGGGGTGCCCGGATTTTGTCTGCCTAGGGCAGCACAAAATCAAGATACACCACTGGCTCGACACCATCTTTAAAGTTACAGAGCCAGGTGTCAGGTGACTTGAGTCACTCCTATTCAGCTTGGGTGCAAAGATGGCACTGGCAAGCTGTTTGGGTGCAAATATATTATAAAAACTGGGTATGAGAGAGGGACCACTGCTAAAGACTTTGTCCAGGGCCCACTAGAGCCTTAAAACTGTGAGGCAGGATGGTTAAAATCCTGCCTTACTTAAACCAAACAAATTCAAAACTATTGGACAATTGCATAGCTGGCTCCTCTTAAGGGAACAGTATCACCAGGATATTGTTTTTACTGTGCTTGTAGAACATAAAATATTATTGAAACGAACAAAAACATTTTGTAGAAAATGCATGAATTGAGAGAAAAAAGGTGTTTAAAATGTGTCTGTGGGAGTCACCTGCTTATGACATCACCTGCGGCACTAATGGAAAAGCAGTTAATTAGCATACCGTGCCACAGGTGATGTCATAAGCCAGAGACTCCACAGACATATTTAAAACACACGTTTCTCCCAATTTAGGCATTCGCTGGCAGTTTTCTTAACACAATGTATAGATCATTTTCAGTTCATTCACACAGTGCCTTTAAGTACCGAGTTCTGAACTTATGCCATTTCCTTCCTGCAGTCAAGAGACAGAAGTTCTCTTTAGCGCCTTTCAAAGTGCACTTTGTATCTAGCAAGCCGAATAACTCGCTAATGTTCTCCTGCACAGGTGATTAAACGTAGCAAACATGAAACATTAAGATGTCTCAGCTCAATATGTTCCTAGCGAAGGGCATCAATGATTTTCCTTCAGGGGACTCTTTCCGTGGGAACGTCTGGAGTGAATTGTCAGTAACAAAAAAAAAAAAAAATGTGATGCTTTTAACTTCTTAGCTATGGTGAAACAAAGTCAATAAATATTTGGAAAGAAGAAAAACAGATTGTCAATCAACAAGTAACAGGGAAAATACAAGGATTCACTTAACTGCTCCTCTCTGCTTAGTTCTTTTATTGGATGCTTTATGGTTGGGGTGAAAATAAAATGTATTTCTTAAGTGTTATTGATACGAGTAGTCAAATGGACTCAAATGGCACAATATGCTATGCTTGGAGGCAAAGGATAGTTTCCATGTTTTGTTTTTGATTTTTTTTTATCACCTTTTTCTTCCTAATGCAAGAAGGCACAAGTATCTTGTCTCTTCCTTAGAGAGGGAGACTAAACCACCCCAAATATTTTTTGTTGTGTTTGTTTAAAGGTATTTTTTGAGTTTTCCTTCATTTTTGACAGAAAATACATCATGAAATAAATACATCCATTTCCGAAAGATGTAAATGACATCGGCTAAGAGTATCGGAGGGTTAGCACAGGCTCGTTTATAAAATGAAAAGGAAATTCAGAAAAATAGCTTTCTGAAATTCCAAAAAGTGAGAATTCAACTGTATTATTCAGTAACATTGTACAAAACATTGTTTTAATGAGGCCAGTACTGGCTTTTGAATGGCAGGATCTTAAATTCATCGGTAGGTAGGTGTGTCGCACACACCTAATAGCTGTGGTTTTGCAGAAGTGGGCTTCTGTCTGAATGTTGTTAGAGTCTAGTCCCTCTTTAAGTGTAGTGGGTGTTTTTTTTGGCTATTTTTATTGCGCACCTCCAAAGTATCTACTGCCAGGCAATATTGTGGGTCCAGTGACTAACTCTAAGCAGTTTCTAGGCACAGTGTTTAAGATAGGGCTAAGCTATAGTTAGGGGTAGGGCTTGGTACTCAACATTCCCTGGACCCACCATGCAAGATGGTGCACTAAAGTCAAGGGTGTGGCTTAGCATATAATGATAAGGCCAGAATTAGCCAATATGCTGCTCATTCATCATGCATCATTGCATGACACCTCGGTACTGAACTCCAGCCTCCATGGGCTTTAAGAGGGACAGGCCCTATTCACTATCTGGTATTCGGAGTGTCTGCATAGGCAGAACACCGCCGGCCCGACTGTCTCCCTGTCTCACATGGAGACAGTCACGATCGGGTAGAAGCTGGCCAGGGACAGAAAGCTCTCTCCCTGATCCCTCCTCCTAGAGGTGTGGCGGCCCTGCTCATCGTCCAGGGTTCCCAGGGGGAAACATTGGGAGGTATGGGATACCCTATTATCAGGAACCGAGAAATAACAATATCAGAGAACCTTTATTTCCCCCAAATCAAGCAATGCTTTCATGTTAGATATAAACATTTACTATAAAAATCCTGTTTATTTTTTTTTTTTGATCATTTCAATTTTTTCTCTTTATAAACAAAGCAGCGTATGACAGATTTGAGCTGATAGCATCTCACTCAACACTTCATAATTGCAAAATACTTGTGTCAAAATTCAATTTTTTCCATCGTAGTTCACAAAATGACTGCCAGTTACGCACAGAGGAAATAATCCAACTGAGGAGCGATCCTTCCGCACTTTCAGTGAAAGTTAATATAATATTCTAGTGATGGCATGCGTCCAAGGTAACATGAACATTATGGGATTAATGTATTATAACCTCCTTGCCTCTAATCACTGCTGAATTCACTCGAGTTCTAAGGTGACCAGAGTATCCTCCGTAACACGCACTGTATATTGGGGAGCTGGGAACTTATTATTACTTTTCTATTGTCCTCATGTGTCTGATGAAATAATAATATTATGTAAGAAATGGGACAGCTGGACAAATAAACTATATACTTTTATGATTTGTATGAATCTCGGCAGGTCTCATAACTTATTTTAACCCTTTATTGTCACCACTATCTTCCATCACTCAGGAATTACTTGTAGATTTTTGCACCCCGTTCAAACCCCCAGATTCTGACTTCGCATGAGGTTCCAGCCTAAGTTGAGCCATCCTTGGAAGCTAGACAGAAGCTACTTGGGTGTAGGTCCAAGTTGTAGGAATAACGACGATAGCTTTCAATATCTTTGTTAGAGGGCTTGTGAAGACAAAAATACTTGTGGAACTGCAAAATTCTTGTGGAACTCCATGCTTCACTATTGAATAATTTAACAAACCCAGGCAACATAATCACCTTTATACACCTATAACATTATGACCACTGACAGGTGGTAAGCCGGCGGAGGCAGTGTGATGCTTTGGACTGACAGGTGGCAAGCGGCAGAGGCAATGTGATGCTTTGGGCAATGTTCTGCTGGGAAAACTTGGGTCCTGCCATTCATGTGGATGTTACTTTGACATGTACAATCTACCTAAGCATTGTTACAGACCATGTACACCCTTTCATGGAAACGGTATTCCCTGATGGCATTGGCCTCTTTCAGCAGGATAATGCTCCCTGCCACAAAGCAAAAATGGTTCAGGAATGGTTTGAGGAACACAACAACGAGTTCAAGGTGCTGACTTGGCCTCCAAATTCCCCAGATCTCAATCCAATCGAGCATCAGTGGGATGTGCTGGACAAACAAGTCCGATCCATGGAGGCCCCACCTCGCAACTTACAGGACTTAAAGGATCTGCTGCTAACATCTTGGTGCCAGATACCCCAGCACAGCTTCAGAGGTCTAGTGGAGTCCATGCCTCGACGAGTTAGGGCTGTTTGTTTTGGCATCAAAAGGGCACCTGCACAATATTAGACAGGTGGTCATAATGTAATGGCTGATCGGTGTACATAAGACAACACAGACACTAAAGGAAGTGGCTTCTACATTAATATTCTCATCAAACATTAACCTTACTAGAAACCCATTGTCCCACACATTGCTCGCTAAATTACTGGGACTTGGCACACAAGCCCCAAATGAATCAGACCTGCTCTTTTCTAGCCTCTATTCAAATGCGAAAATCCCCACATGTGCTCTGTCCATAAGCCACCCATTATATCTAAAACAATGAAACACAAGGGTGTCATGTTAAATAGCACTTCTTTGCACTTATCCGAGAAATTGCCTTCTCAGAATCCTGTGACTTTTAACTATAAGGTCCATTATGTGCACACTGGTAATTCTGCTGGGATGCTGAATGAATTGTGTATTATTCAAATAATTGAGAATTATTACAGTCTACCCCTGAATGTTTTATTCATGTCAACTCGCCTGAAAAGACGACGCATATGGAATTGGTTTTATCTTGATCTTTGATGTCATCCTGCCAAAGAACAATGTTTTTCTATTGTGACATGCAATGAATAAACTTGATCTGATTAACTGCATGTCAGGACATATAAGACAATCCTTGTTCATCAATCTAAAACAACCTATTCAAGGAAGAAAGAAACGGAACACAGAGATACGTTGTTACGTTTTTGATCTCGTTGTCGAGGAAGACAATAAAATCTGACATTCTATGGGGATTATTTCCTAATGGAAGACTGAAGATGGCGATCAGGGTCTCCTGCTCAAGGAATTCCTCACTTGCGAAAACATAAGCTAAACAACGAAATTACGGAAAAGGTAAATCTTAGCAGAACGACAACGGCAAACAACACGAATACAATTACAAAGACGGAAACAGTGCAACACAGCGAGTGCAACGAGCAGCCTGTGTTGCTTGTTTTGCATTTTTTGGTCCTATTTTTTCTTGATAGCTATAGATGACACTAAAATGTTACAATAGCGAAATGGGGAAAAAAATAGTAATTAGAAATCACTATTTGTTTTGTTTTTATGTTTACCGTTATTCATTTTTATCGCGCATCGAATGCAGATTGATGTTATTGTTTTTCTTAATGTCAGGTATTATTTAGTTAGTCTGTTTTAAAAAAAAAAAATTTATTAAGTATATGTTGCAACATAAAAGTTAATTATTTAAATCGGCAAATGCGAAAAATATTCAGGTGCACAGAATTTCCCTTATTTTGGCACACCTTTTATTGATACATGATATGTAATTCTGATGCATGTGATATTTAGCACAAATATTTGACAATCGTTACAGCATAAAAGTGCAATTTTTAGACATATATTGATACGTCATCCTAATCGGGAGATTGGTTTTAAGTCGAGAGTCTTTTGCATATGTACAGGTAATTATACATGTTGTTTCAAGACTCATTTGTGATCAAAAAGTAAGGATAATGACATATGCAAATGACCTTGGGGGGATTCTGGATGTTCTGCGTGTGATTGACTTTGAAGAACTTTATAGGATTACATTTGTGGTGATGCCAGAAAGGCAGATCCCTTGCTATGACTGTGATGATCTCAAGGGCTCCTGCTGCCCTGGGCAAACTGTTGAGAAAACATACAAACCCAAATCATTGTATTCCACCACCAGCTTGATGATCTAGGAACCACACATTCCACCTCTAGAGTTCCTGCCCAAACAACAGTCTACTTCAAGTCTAACCGAATCTCGAAACTGAAAATTATTGAATGCAAGCAAAGCTGAGAAGGCTGAGAGGACTCACTTCCTTGTCTCGTTCTTTTATAAAACATGACACCACCAACAATCAAGCTTCATAGTTTACCTCCAGGTCAAGTGGTCTGCTTGATTGATTTACGAAGATCTAAGCTCAAGGGAACTCTGAATAAAAGAGCTAACGTTAAGCTCTAAGTTCAGAGTCATCCCATTAGAAGAGCTGGGGAATTGTTAGTAAAAACCCCCAAATGACACATCCTGGGCTTTCTTTCAGTGTGTTCAGGTCAACTTATCCCTGAATAAATAGGTAGCTAAGTCTCAATGATCCAGAGAACACTTGATTTCATATATCTTCTATATATCTTCATAAAAAAATATTGCCTTAAGCATGCAAGGGGGCAAATAGAGCCAGGGGACATCCACTAATAATAATCTATTTTTATTTTGCTGTTTTATTCCTGAAGGACCAATTATCATAGATGTTATTATTATTTAACTTGTTACCCCTGAAAAAGGGTAAAAGGCTTTTTTTGACCCTGCCAGAAATCCAAACCGCAATCTTATTATGATTATTAATCCTTTCTGCCAAAAGGACGTAAATATATAAATACTAGATCTATCTTCACTAGAATGATCCTTGAGTACATATAGATACATCCTCGGCTGTGCTCCACAGGCGCAATTGCACTTCCCCGCTCCTAGAAGAAGTTTGTGGCTCAAAACGAGGCAGATGTCCGGGAACTTTCTCCGAACACTGCTGGGCAAGAAAAACTACCACAAAAAGGAGACATAGTCTTAAATTAGCGGGCCAAAGGGTTAAAAGTAATATTAGGGTAGTAGATGCATGTAATAGTCTTTCAGTGGAAGTGGTAAATGTTAACACAGTGACGTAGTTTAAGCATGCGTGGGGATAAGTGTACAGCTATCCTAGATATAAGATAAAGCCAGGGACTAATGAAAGTATTAAGAAAATTGGGCAGATGAGATGGGGCGAATGTTTCTTATCTGCCGACACATTCGATGGGGGTTATGTTTATTGTGGCCAGTTGTGAGACAAAGTTCTAAAAGTGATCGATTCGCGGTGGGAAACCGACAGAATGTTCCTGCTGATTACATCACTTTTAGAACTTTGACCCAGAAATGACTTTGATACATAGCTCCCCTATGTTTCTATTTTAAATATGAATGTATAACTGGCAGCCAAATGGCTACCTGGAAATATTTTGTATTATAGCTGGAACATAATCCATTGGCTGATTGAGTTTACTAGGGATCTATTACTTTATCGGCAGAGCAGCGGCAATGTAACAGATCACAGAACACAAAAACATATAAAACACCATCTGCAAGCTCCGATAATTAGACACATTCTATTGGGTAAATATATTCTCATATATCTTATATTTCTCATTTCATGTTTCACACCACCTCGTTATGGGATCAATTTCTTGTAATTTCAGGTAATTTGTCTCTGCTGAAATCCGATGAGAAGACTATCGTTGTACAAACAAAGACATCAAAAATCAATGAATGGATGTCAGGGCAGAAAATAGAATGGGTTAAGTAAATTAGTATGTGGAGAGAATACTCGCAAATGACATCATTCTATCATTTCATAAGAGATACTGCTACAGCGCTATGGATTAATAGATTCATTCATTTACAAAGCAGGAATGTTCGACAGCTCAGAACGAATTTACCAAGTCAACCTATGACTTATTAGACACCCAATTAGCTAACGTGGATCTAAGCAATGTGTAGTGAGATTTATGATTTTTTTTAAAGGATCTCTGTCGTCTAAACATTACTTACTGTGAATGAAGAGAATAAAAACACAATTTGAAGCTATTTTGACGTGTCTGTGATGTCACATGATTATGACATCACCTTGTATGCAAATGAAAGGTTTCCCACTGAAAACAGTTGATTTGCGTATTGGGTGGTGTCATAAACATGAGACATTACAACTAACCCATTGAAATATGTTCTTGAAGGTCCACGGACGGCATAAAATGAACTTAGATTTCATTAAAAGATTGCATCAAGGGCAGTTATGTTCAATAGAAATGTTTTTATGGAAGAATATCAATACTGCATGTTATTGAGCCCTCATTGCTCTGTATAGCACTATCAGGGTGGGCAGACATTTTGGTCCAATCAGATCTTCCTTCAACTGACCCAAGATTCTAAACAACATGTCTGCCTCCATGTAGACTGACGCAAGCAGAGCGGGCTCAATATGGTGCTTTATTTATATCCTTCCTTTAACCCCTTCGTGACGTTAGGACGTACTATGCCGTCCTTATTTTAAGTGCCTAAAAGTCGTTAGGACGGCATAGTACGTCCTTTGTTAAACAGCTCATCGCGGCTCCCCGCGATGAGCTGTTTTCGGATCCTGCTGCAGGCACTTGCAGCGGGATCCCACCTGTCATCTGAGGACACTTTGAGTGAGGTCGTCTTATAATCTGACCTCAAATCGAGGTCAGACTATAAGACTGGGATCCAGGTCCCCTACAGAGCTGCAAGGGACCTGGATCCCCCTGGCTAACAGCCGATGGACTTCCCCTGCTGCCACCCGGCACAACCGCCAGGACTTCTATGATGAAGCCGGGTCCTTCTGGCTTCATCATAAAAGTCCCGGCGGAAGTGCCGGGCAGCAGTGGAGGATGTCTGCGCGTATCGTGCAGACATCCTCTGGCTGCCCCGCTAGCCACCAGGGAGATATGGGCAGCTGGGGGATGTCTGCATGATATGTGCAGACATCCTCCATGCTGCCCGACACTTCTGTCTATTATGACGGACCAGCTGTCCGTCATAATAGACGGAGGTGTCGGGCAGCATGGAGGATGTCTGCACGTATCGTGCAGACATCCCCCAGCTGCCCCCACTAGCCACCAGGGAAAGGGAGACAAGGTGACGGGGAGTGGGGGAGACATAGACAAGGGGAGGGGGGACAAAGAGAAAAGGGGATGGAGGGGGAGAGAGCGACAAGGGGAGGGGGGATAGAGAGAGACAAGGGGGGATAGAGAGAGACAAGGGGGGATAGAGAGAGACAAGGGGAGGGGGGATAGAGACGAGGGGGGGAGGTGGAGAGAGAGAGATAATTTGGGGGGAGGGATAGAGAGACAACGCTGGGGGGAGAGAGAGACAGCTGGGGGAGGGGGAGAGAGGCAGCATTGGCACCTAAAAGGAAATAAAAACAAGAAATGCATTTGTTTAATATAATTTTTTTTTATTAAATATTAAAAAACAATTTACAAGTTAAAGTTTTTTTTCCCCCTATAGGGTAGTCTTATATTCATTTTTTTTCCTAAAGGAATATACAAAGTTTGGGGGGTCGTCTTATAATCAGGGTCGTCTTATATTCGAGCAAATACGGTAATTATACATGTCTTTTCAAGACTCATTTGTGATCAAAAAGTAAGGATAATGACATATGCAAATGACCTTGGGGGGATCCTGGATGTTCTGCTCAAAGTGGTGTGATTGACTTTGAAGAACTTTATAGAATTACATCTGTGGTGATGCCAGAAAGGCAGATCCCTTGCTATGACTGTGATGATCTCAAGGGCTCCTGCTGCAGGCACTTGCAGCGGGATCCCACCTGTCATCTGAGGCCACTTTGAGTGGCCTCAGTCTGACAGGGGAAATGTAGCCGGTGCTCAAAGCGGGCACCGGCTACATTTCTCTAAATCGCGCCGTGCCCGAACTTCCGGGTTCGGGCACGCCTCCGTGACGTCACAGGTGACATCCGGAGGTCTCGCGATATTTTGGCAGGGACCCACAGGGTCTATTAAGGCCCTGATCGGGTCTCTGCCAGAGTATTCCTGGCTACAGATCACCTTGTGATCGGTGGCCAGGAACAATTTATGACGTTTTAGTGCTTGCGTCGTTTGGGACGCAAGCACCTTGCGTCATGAAGGGGTTAAACCATTTCTATTTAAAATGTTTACACTTAATGCAAAAAAATAAATAAAGATAACTTCATTTTTGCTGACAGTTATATTTTAATATATGAATTTGCTTTTAATTCTAGTACAATGCATGGGTAATTTTTCCATTCTCTACATTTCACTGTACAAATGATGTTTAGGTGATGGGGTCCGTCTAAAGTAACTTCTGGATGAAGAAAACCAGTATATTTTCCATTGTGAACAGATGCTTACAATGAAAAAATCCAAATCAATCAACCCCTTATATATTCCACCAATATATAAAATTAATCCAAAAGTAGCCATGATTAGAAGTACCTGGCTACCTGTTTAAACAAGGTCACAGCCTAGATCAAAGTTTTCTTCAGTTCAACCTCAAGGTCATTAGGATTGCTTTTAATTGGCACAACCTATAACATTATACATTGATAATAGTGATTAATTTTACCCTGATCAAAAAAACAATAAAACAATTATAATTTTCAGTTCTACTGGGATGCAGTACAAAATGCGTAGGCACGGTATGGTTTTTCTGCCATCATGACACTGAAAGGATAAACAGGAATGTAAGTGGAGTGTTAATGCAACATGTTGATGCTCTATATATGTTTGTGTTGCTTGTGTTTTTATTATTATATTTATGTTTATTGTTTATAAAGTCAGTTCTGGGTAAAAGTTCAAAAAATGGAGCAAACCCCGTGTATACCAATGGAATGTTAAGACCAGAACTTTGCCCCAGAATTGAATTTTGCAAATAACCCATGTGCATGTGTATTCCACATCTCATGTAATGTAGTCTGCAATATGTTTTTTGTTACAGTTTAATACATTTTACTGAAACAATCACATTTCTGATATATGTGTTATACAGACGCTGTCTGCAGAACACGGTAAAAACCAAGCTGCGGATTCGGATTGCGTCCATTTATAGATCAGGCCCCATACGCTTTTTAAGTTGTCAAAATAAAATTCATCTACCCTCTTTTGGTTCTGCACTGTTCGTACGTTTACAGCATGTCTTCCCTCTGTGGTGTCGATATAATTTAACAATTCAAAACCAGAACATGATTTCCAAAAATTGACTGTGCAACGGAGCATTAAGATGTAACAGTGGCATGTTCAGGGGAAGGTTAGTGATGCAGTGGTTTGAGGACATGTCTATTAAGTCGGCTCTAAAGTGTTATATTTGTCAGTTACCTGCTGTGATCTCTCCTTGGAGCACAATTGACCTCCCAACGGCTCAGGGCAGTATGTATGCATCTAGAGATGTCACCAGAAGGAACAGGCTTGTCACAAGGGGCGGAAATTAAAGTTTGGCATGATAGGTTTATATCATGCCTGGCTAAACATTGACCTTATAGATGCAAAAACGCATATCATTTTCTATCGGAGAACGAGACAATCAAGGCGGCTATGCCCCGACGCGGATTTGACGGGATTTATTTGCCCAGGTCTCTTGTGATTTCTATAAATATATATTACACAGTAAGTAGACCTGCTGGTACAAATAAAAGTATTATTAAAACCTTCAACGACCAAAATATTGGGCCCTGTTTAGTGGAAGGTGGAACCTTCTTTCCAAGGTCCAAACATAGAAACGTACATGGGAATTCTGGACAGGAATCAAACTGTCCCCTTCTAACTAATACTCGTAATTAGTGTACCCCTTTAGCTCTTTTTTACCTTGCCAAGTGTTCGAGAATTCCTTTACGTTACCCTGTGAGGAATACCTATAAGGGGGAAAATCATGTAACATCACACGGTTTAACTCCACCAATGACATTGGTAATGACACGTGCAGCCACACCCACAAAATGTCTCTTACGCTACCAAGTTCTGCACTTCATAGCAACTGAAGGGAACCAGGAGGCGAGTCGGTACAGCCCACCGGCCGGACATACAGACATACTGGGAACAAAGGGAGGTTGAAACACAGAACATGATGATGCCCACTCGGCACTACATGCATAGACAAAACGCAATATGGGGACATTAGTAAATGTTTGTAGTGTTTAGAGATATAATAAAACACTCCGAGATAATGGCCTCCTATTTCCAAGCATCAAACACAGTAAATGGATGGGTGGATGCCAAGGAGGAATAATCCAATAATTTATTATCCATCAATAAAATTATATCTAAAATACTCAACAAAATGCCAGTTTAGTTAGACACCCGTATTAAAATGGGTGAGACCCATGTATCCCCAGCCCTGTTCTTGGTCAACCAAAGGCTAACAATAAAATGTTCTATTGTTGGTCATTGGTCTTTAACACCAATCTGCAGGCAAAGTGACCATACCAAGGTCACTCAAGCTCAATGGAACATCATTCAATTATCTTACACAATCTACAGTAAATGTTCACCACCAGCAACGGCGGAACATTAATATTTTTGACACAACCAGATACTATGGTTCCAAAAGGAAGCCGGCAGTGCAGAAGTATGATGACACAACAAAATATTTCAAAGGATAATGCAAAATGAATGTTGACATTTTTTCTTCCTTTCTGCTTTATGTCCTTTTTTTTGCAGCTTAATATCTACATTTATTCAATATGGGCAAACCTAATCTTCTCACTCCGAGCAATGATTCTCTCTCTCACTGTCGCACCAAAAGGAATACTGTCCTCTGCTTTTCTGTTGGTCAATCTATCACTTTAACACAATCCACAATGAACCTAAATCTCGAAAAGGTCCTTCTTTTATGAAATCTCCCTTCACAGCAGCTTTACTTGACGCACAAAGGAGTTATTACAACCAGTTTCCTTTGGCGGAGGCATTTTTCTTTGTCAAATTGACTGGTGGGGACAAAGTTGGTTCTTCAGATTCATGCCAAACATGAAAGGTTGTATATCAATATGAATTCTTTTTTTTTTTTTTTAAATACAGAGGTGATATTAAACTTGTCAGTCTTTCGATACATAAAGATATGTGTCAGTGTTCAATACACAAACTCCCAGAGGATTAGAAAAAGTGTTATATACATTGGCAGGATGTACGTTTATCAAAAGAAGGATCTACACTTAACACAGGAAACAACAAATGTCCTAACAAATCCCCCCTTCAAAAGCACTAAAATGATGTATGCAATGCCAGATTCATATTTGTGGACCCTTCCATCTCAATGATGTTTATCATTGTTTGTGATATGGTTATTGAGCATGTGTACCTATGAATATACGATACCATCAAAGATGAATATAAAAGTCATAAGAAGAAAAATAAATACGTTTCTCTTCACCCATTTACATTAACATTCTACAACGGCATCTGCAAATGAATTATCCTACATTTTAGTGGTTCGATTTGAATATAAGTTCATGTAGTGATGTCACCAAGGGGACATATATCTCCATTCTCTTCAATGTTTTGCTGTTATTTTAACACATTATACCAATTTTTTTCTGAGCATTGACTGTAAATACAGCAGAGGTCATATGGTCTCTTTAAATCTAACTTTTAAAAGTGAAGTTCCCTTACATTTTTTTTTAAGTGTTTTTGGTGAATGTTAACTTTATTTTCCCTTAAAATCAATTATGTACAGCTCTACTGACTTTAAAAAAATATTGTTATACAGGAAAACCTCTAAATACAGGAGTTGGATTAGATTGACTCAACACTGTGGAATCAGCCTCTGTATGTTGGACTCAAGCGCTAAGAACATAAGGGAGCATGGTTTCCGCCAGCTCTGTGTGCTCTTTAGCAACACAAGAAAGTTTATTAAAGGAGACAGTACTGTTGCTATAGTAAATCAAACATTGTTTTAGCAAAATAGGATTGGTTGAGTAAAAAAAAATGACAGTTCTTATCTAATAATATTTTTTCAGACACTGCCCCTTTAACATGTTCCAAGCATGGCTTCTAAGAGAGATGTACTGTAGCCAACTGCTACATGCCCATCTATAAATATCCATATGTACACTGATTATTTAATAATTTCTGTAAGTTGCACAGTTGTAAAGTATCCCTTTCTTTGTTTAAATAAAATGTCTGTCGCTGTATTTCCCCGGAGACACACAATCCTCTTTGTAATGCTAACAAAACCCTCAAAGGCTAGAAAAATAATGAAGAGGATTTAAAGTGGTATGGTACAAATCCTCTTTCAGAACGTCTTGTTTCAAATTATTTCAGATAAGGAAGGGAAAAAAAAAGGAAGTGAAGAATGAAAGGAAACGGAGAGCTGACTCACGACTAGCGCTAGCAGATTGCTGACTTAAAAAAAAAAACCCCATCAAGGATAAAAAAAAAAAAAAAACAGATTCTTCTGATTGGCAATCCTCTATTGGAAACTAAGCTAGGGACTAGTGAGAATGAAGATGAACATTATAATGATTTATGTTCACCTGAGCAAAGGCAGCTAGAATCTTTTCAGTTTCTAAGAGGTGGAGAGAAACGAGTAGGCAATGTATACGTTTTCAACAATTACAGGTTAAAAAGTTAAGTGGCATGTTACTGAAACATGTTGATGTGTTTTTTTCTATGCTTGTTTGATTTTGTTTACTATTGTATATATATATATACTCTGTTGCAGTAGACTTGTGGGATTTACTGTTTTATCACTTTTTTTGTATTGGCTATAAAAGTATTTTATATTTTTATATCATTTCTCTTTAATTTATGTTATTAGCTCTGCTAACGACTTCTTTTTACACTCCTGTTATTATGCATTAACTTAGCATTTTGCTTGGAAATGTGTCCCACGTGCAGGTGGCACACAAACAGTTATTAGAAAACTTACAGAAGAAACTTCCCCTTCTGGGTATTGATTTTCTTTGTGAAGGGTTTTGATGGAACTCCAATATGGCCGTCTCTGCAAGCGGTCATTGCAACTACATGTTGAGTATCCCTTATCCAAAATGCTGGGGAAAGGAAGTATTTTGGATAATGGATCATTTTCACCATCTAGACATATTAAAGTGTCTTAGCACTCATGAAATACAGTGATGTCAATGCAAATACTATGATGTAGCTGAGATGTGAGGCATCGTTGGGAACCCGTCATTGGCGTGTCAGGTCTGCACAAGTGACATTGTATTTCCCTTTGTGGGCGTGGGGGGAATCCGAACATGCATGGAAAGGCTATATCACAGCTTAAGGGGACACCGAATACACTGTTGTGTGCTTGTATTCTGACAGGTGTGCGGGGAATTTGTAACTTCCCAAAAATGTTTGGATAACGGATCATTTTGGATAATTAATTTCTGGATAAGGGATACTAAACCTGTGCAAGTAAATTTACTCTGGTTATAAAATAATAATAATAATAATAATCTGTTAGTAATATTGTTTTAAACTGTTTTACGTAAAGAAAGTTTAATTAATTGAATTATTAAACATGTCTAATACTCCTAAAATGTCTAATTTCCTCCTGTCTCCGGATCATTCTGCTCACTCTACAGAAAGCCGCCAAACTATGTCCACTTCCCTCGCTCCATTTTATATTTCATTGTCAGAGAAATGATTCATTTTATAACTTATGGCAGTGCTCTTGAAAACCCTTGAGATTTTAAGCAATTGGTTGACAAGCTATCCGTATTTAAATCAATTAGAGAACTATGCTTAATTAGAACACAGTACAGAGAAAATGAAATTCCCTCCTAAATGGAAAAAAAATTGCTATAATTTATCACTATGCGTATCGATCTCTCAATGTACTGTTCCCTGTGACTGTATGCGCAAGCCTGAGTTCATCACAGCTGTAAAAACAGCCCCGCCAAGTGTCCTGATTTGGGCAGGGCAGTCCTAATAGCTCGCTGTACAGACCGATGTTCCAGATGGGTAATACTGTCAAATAATCCAACTATGCATGAAAAGTGGTAATCTGGTATTATCAGCAGGAATTAATTGGTGATATTAAGGTTTTTTTGGGACGGGGAGCCAGCACAACATGGACACCCAACGAAAGGAATAATAAGCATAATTCACTGGCGGTTTAAGGAATTTTGGGGTGGGGCTCCAAAAAAACACAGACACCCAACCAAAGGTAAAAAAAAATTGGTAATGAGGTAAAAGAGTCCTCACAACACCCATAACGTTGGCAGCACTCCTGTGTTGGCGTCACTCCTTTGGATATTTTTTTTATGAAGTTTGTTGCCAAAGGAGTGCCTCCGATATTACTGGTGTCTCAACGTGGGGGAGGTGGTGGTGGTTGGGGGGGGGGGTTCTGGAAATCGCCCTTTGGTGTGCTGAACACCAGCTGATTAACTCCTGAATGAGTCTACGTCTGGCCCATGTGTTTTGACGCCCAGCTATTTGTGGACTTTTGTGGTTTTAGTGATATAGCCCTCCCTAAACAGGCGATCTGGTATCGAAAAGAGGAGTTGAACCTCTTCTAAATAGTTGATGCAAGTAGGCCAAGCAGACCAGGGTACTGTGTGTGAGACATTCATTTTACATGGGTTAACAGGAGGTAAAGTTCACCCCCACTACATCCCCATTTTCATACCAAGATGATGTCCATAAACTTCTAGAGAAGAAAGTAGTCTTGGTGTCTGGTAGGCTGGTGGCAAGTGAGAAGTAAAATATGCATATCTAATAACGCACCTCCCTCGTCACCATGTGTGCAGCAAATTGGCACAATGACTAGCAGAACCGGACTATACTGATATTGACCAACTGGGTCAGTCATTGACCGGAGAACGAACAAGACAGAAAGCAAAGGCAGGGAGTCCTAAGATGTAAATCAGTGGGGTCTTGTGTGAATAGCAGTTAAGTTGAAGGGAAATACACAGGGCTCTTATCGCTAAAAGGTGAGTTGAAGGTAAAATGAACAGTTCCCCTCACTGAGGTAACCATGCTTTACAAAAGACCAAACCTGGTCAACACCACCTGACAGACATGGCCCTGCATAATGTCTTGCTAAAAAGGTAGAATTGATAAAGATATAACTATGCATTAAGCATGTCCATCTACGCTCTCCTAGCAGGAGGAAGTCACCAGGTTTGAGCCAAGGAAGGGATATGCCGCCGAAATGTTGGGCTGTACCCCGTTCGACGCACATCGCTGAGAGAGGCCGGTGATATAGATAACAGTCTGCTTCCTTATCACCTAGCAAAATATAAGCTCTGTAGTCTTGGAATTGACGAGACGATTCAATGCACAGAAAGTCAAGTTGAAGAAAACTATGTATTGCTATTAGACATGTGCATTCGTTTTCGGACGAATGCATTTTCGTCCGAAAATAGCATTTTCGTCCATTCGTCCGAAAAACGAAGAACGAAAATGCTAAGCTAACGAAAGCCGAATGAACGAATGGTTAATAAAGGAAAATCATTCGTTCATTCGTCCATTCGTAGTACTATTGCATTCTATAAGCCGAAATAGAGTCGGTTTATAGAATACAATAGCATTTAACTATACGGAGACAGAGTCTCCATTCATAAAATTATGAATGGAGACTTTGTCTCCGTATAGTTAAAAGCCGACAGCTTATAAACCGAACGTTCGGTTTATAGGCTGTTGGCTTTTAACTATACGGAGACAGAGTCTCCATTCATAAAATTATGAATGGAGACTTTGTCTCTGTGTAGTAAAATGCCGACAGCCTATAAACCGAACGTTTGGTTTATAGACTTTCGGCTTATGTAATACATGTAATCCTATGGCTATTCTATAAACAGAACATTCGGTTTATAGAATAGCAATAAGAATACATGTATTCCATAAGCCGAAAGTCTATAAACCGAAAGTCGTTCGGTTTATAGGCTGTCGGCTTTTAACTATACGGAGACAAAAGTCTCCATTCATAATTTTATGAATGGAGACTCTGTCTCCGTATAGTTAAAAGCCGACAGCCTATAAACCGAACGACTTTCGGTTTATAGACTTTCGGCTTATGGAATACATGTAATCCTATGGCTATTCTATAAACCGAACGTTCGGTTTATAGAATAGCCATAGGATTACATGTATTCCATAAGCCGAAAGTCTATAAACCGAAAGTCGTTCGGTTTATAGACTTTCGGCTTATAGAAAACATGTAGTACTATTGCCTTTCTATGAACCGAACGAGAGCCCCATTCATAAGAATTTCTTATGAATGGGGCTCTCGTTCGGTTTATAGAAAGCCAATAGTATTACATTGTATTTCTATAAAACGAACGAATTAAAATTAACGAAACGAAAATAATGAACGAATTTCGTCTGAAACGAATGCAGTAATGAACGAAATTAGTTTTAGACGAAATAAATAACATTTTCGTCCGAATGGACGAAAACGAAACGAAAATTTTAGTTTTGCACATGTCTAATTGCTATATCACAACACAATGGTGTGAAAAATATGTCCGCCGAGGTACAAGATTACAAACACTGCAATGCCTTTGTTTGGATGTTAAGAAAGTGCGTTAGAGAAGGAGTGGTGAATTCGTAGAGTCAGTCGCTAAAGAAAATTGCATTGGAAATGTGTCAAAAAGCAAACGTTTAGAATAATTCATTGGAAAAAATAGTGCGTAAACTAATAAACCACAAACAAAGTTTAACTTCCCTGCAAATAAAGGTCAAGCCTTGTTTTTTAAAGGGAAATCTGCTTTTGTTGAAGTGGACGAAGAGAATTAGCAGCAGTAGACATGCAGATATATCACTGGACTCTATAATAGCTATCTTATCTGAAAAACACTTTGCACCATAGTATAGTACTAGAACAAGCATATCCAGTGAACATCTCTAAAATATGTTCAACAGTTCTTGTGTAAAAGGATTAAAAGGTGTGTAACATACTTTTTGGTATTTTTACTTGGGCACAGTGGGCACTCTGCATCATCTTCCGTTTCTAACACTTCTTTTCCACTCAGCTGCATATGGGAATGCTTCTGGACTAGAATGGACCATTCAATAAAGAGAGAGCTGCAGGGAATTGAGACAGGAAATTCAAACTTAAGGCCAAAGTAACTGGGTTAGAAACATGTTCCCATTCACACTTGGCAATAATAGTCCAGAAATGCCAATGACTTCCAGACTTCCCAGTATGCCAATACACCCCTGTGGGGGACCTGGATACTACAATTACAGTCAGACCTATATTTGCTTTGAAAAAAACAAATCTTACATTCAAGCAAATACAGTATAACCTCATAAAATTAACAATATCCACCACCCCAATCGTAGCTTCAGCAAGACATGTAGCTCTGCATAGTACAACATTATAGAACACTGCCTTAAGGTATACTAAATATTTAACAACATATTTTACGTATCTGTTCCATTAGTTATTTCTGTCTGTCTGGCTATCTATTATCTATCAACTATGCATTCATAAATCCATCTACTTACCTGTCTGTATATCCGTCCATCCATCTACTTACCTGTCTGTATATACGTCCATCCATCTACTTACCTTTCTGTATATACTTCCATCCATCTACTTACCTGTCTGTATATCCGTCCATCCATCTACTTACCTGTCTGTATATCCGTCCATCCATCTACTTACCTGTCTGTATATACGTCCATCCATCTACTTACCTGTCTGTATATCCGTCCATCCATCTACTTACCTGTCTGTATATATGTCCATCCATCTACTTACCTGTCTGTATATACGTCCATCCATCTACTTACATGTCTGTATATCCGTCCATCCATCTACTTACCTGTCTGTATATCCGTCCATCCATCTACTTACCTGTCTGTATATACGTCCATCCATCTACTTACCTGTCTGTATATACGTCCATCCATCTACTTACCTGTCTGTATATACGTCCATCCATCTACTTACCTGTCTGTATATACGTCCATCCATCTACTTACCTGTCTGTATATACGTCCATCCATCTACTTACCTGTCTGAATATACGTCCATCCATCTACTTACCTGTCTGTATATACGTCCATCCATCTACTTACCTGTCTGTATATACGTCCATCCATCTACTTACCTGTCTGTATATACGTCCATCCATCTACTTACCTGTCTGTATATCCATCCATCCATCAACTTACCGGTCTGTATATACGTCCATCCATCTACTTACCTGTCTGTATATACGTCCATCCATCTACTTACCTGTCTGTATATCCTTCCATCCATCTACTTACCTGTCTGTATATACGTCCATCCATCTACTTACCTGTCTGTATATACGTCCATCCATCTACTTACCTGTCTGTATATATGTCCATCCATCTACTTACCTGTCTGTATATACGTCCATCCATCTACTTACCTGTCTGTATATCCGTCCATCCATCTACTTACCTGTCTGTATATACGTCCATCCATCTACTTACCTGTCTGTATATACGTCCATCCATCTACTTACCTGTCTGTATATATGTCCATCCATCTACTTACCTGTCTGTATATCCGTCCATCCATCTACTTACCTGTCTGTATATACGTCCATCCATCTACTTACCTGTCTGTATATACGTCCATCCATCTACTTACCTGTCTGTATATATGTCCATCCATCTACTTACCTGTCTGTATATACGTCCATCCATCTACTTACCTGTCTGTATATACGTCCATCCATCTACTTACCTGTGTGTATATACGTCCATCCATCTACTTACCTGTCTGTATATACGTCCATCCATCTACTTACCTGTTTGTATATACGTCCATCCATCTACTTACCTGTCTGTATATCCGTCCATCCATCTACTTACCTGTCTGTATATCCGTCCATCCATCTACTAACCTGTCTGTATATCCGTCCATCCATCTACTTACCTATATGACTGTCTGTCCATTGATTTACCTATCTGTCTGTCTGTCCATCCATCTATTTTCCTGTCTGTCTGGTGATCCAACCATTCTTATATCTGTCTGTCTGTCCAGCTATCTGCATCTATCTTTTTCAATTTAGACAACAACAAAAATTATCTTCTTTGACGTAATTTCTCTTGCATGTCTGAGTGATCCCGGAAATGTATACTGTATTTATTAGATGTATTATCATTACTGTATTATTTTGCTGTGCTGTATATAAATATTAGATGTATCTCTGATGACTGCCTCACATCCGTAGCTGCATTTTGTGTTGCGAAGGCTGATTTGTCGAATTTCGTACTGGGACCAGATATTTTGCCACCGGCTTTGTCCATCCAACACAATTCCGCTTCACTAAGCTCCGATCTCCGCTGCTGTGACAATGGTCGGTGTCTGATCCGTGAGAATCTTTCTTTTAAAACACTGTGCAGTAGTGTGGGGAGAGACGCCTTTTGTTCAACACACTATTATAAATATGGAGTTCCGTTAAGACAAGTGCTGAAACAGCTGAATTAGTGTCACGACTATCACTGTGTATTTTACAATAATAATAATAATAATCATAAAATCTGTTGATATCAGTGCATGGCTAAACTGACACTTTCGTACCTCTCAACTTTTGCCCCCAGTTATTCGGGATACTGGGGGATCTTAGCTTGGGGGGGTCGAGTTTCTACAGTACCGCACATGCGCAATAGCACTGTCACTGAAAAACACATGTGCATAACTACATAAAAGTAGATGCGTTTAACTGGATCTACTCTTTGTAATACTATTGCTCACCCTAGTTCCGCTCAGTGTATTAACCCATGCAGAAATAGAAGTTTTTAATGTGTAGCCCCCCCCCCCACCCCGCCCCCTATCGGTGGGATAAAAATGCCCCTTCGACTAATGAGTCCATGACTAGAAAGCGATCTATTGAAAAAAGGTTAAAGGTCTACGAGAGAAGTCTCTTCCCAGAGGTCCGGGCACATAATACAAACAGCTAAAACCCATTCATCCCCACAACCTTTCTTCCCCAGTTAGAGAAGATTCACATTACATTGCATCGTTTTTAATTAGACAGCGCCACTGAAAGCCCAGTTACCCACCGTGGAGCTCTTTGCGTTTATTGTTGCCGAGAAAATGAGCTGAATTTCCAGAAACGTTTAATGTCCCTCTGGATATATATAAAAATATATACACACCTCACACTGGAGCATCATGTAAGACCAGTCGGATTGTTGTTCATCTATAGAATGGAAAGGCTGCAAGTCGAGCGCTGGTACCAGCTGCACGATGAATGAGTTCCTGGCTACTGTATCTGGTTGACTCACATTTTCGCTTTTTTGATAAAGAACAGCCCTTTTATTGATGTCTATGTGACTTTACAGGCGCAATAAACAGAACATTATAATTCTATTAAAGTTTATGGCCATACGAATTTCATAAGGACATATCCTTTTATTTTTAATGAAAATGTTTGTCTGTCACACAGAGCGGGATTTCGAAGTAGAAAAGCCGTAGTCTTTTATCCGCGTGTTTAAGGGGAGTTTTGTACCATAACAAAAAGGGGCCACTGGTGCTCGTAGCGAAACAAGCTATCTGTTTTACATTTTCTTACACAAAATACGAAAGCAGAATGGCGCAACAGTAGTGAATACGTGGAATAAATATTTTTCAATGAAGAGTAGTAAAAAAAAAACACAATAAAACACAAACATGTGTATGACCAGATACAATAAATATATATGGGCCCCTAATACAAGGAGAACTTACAAAACGGTGGAAGAGATAAATCGAGGAAGAAATAAATCAAGCAGAGATGATGGCTGGAATAGCATCAGAGTTGGCCTGCACCTCAACGCGTTTCGCCGGATACTACACGGCTTCTTCAGGAGGAATTTCGGAAAAAAACATGTTTTTGTGTCCAGTGTGAGGTGTGTATATATTTTTATATATATCCAGAGGGACATTAAACGTTTCTGGAAATTCAGCTCATTTTTGTCGGCAACAATAAACGCAAAGAGATCCACGGTTTTGTAAGTTCTCCTTGTATTAGGGGCCCATATATATTTATTGTATCTGGTCATACACATGTTTGTGTTTTATTGTGTTTTTTTACAGGAATCCTATTAAAATTTGAAGGATTTTACTACTCTTCATTGAAAAATATTTATTCCACATATTCACTACTGTTGCGCCATTCTGCTTTCGTATTTTGTGTATTGTTTGAGTAATTTGGAGATTACTTCAGAAGGCAGCATTGTTGTGGTACAAGCATTATTATATTAATTTATTTGCACGGGGCCATTTGGCACATTCACCTTTTTTGCACTATTACATTTTCTTACCACTGCTGTTGCTTTTAAACCCAAAAATCAGTGAATAATGAGGGCAGCAAGGTGATATCCACTATTATCCACACTAGCTATAAGCCTGGAGCACCCTGTTAAGGTCACTTTTTTTTTATTAAACCCCCTACTTTGACCAAATCATAAATATCTTCACTGTTTCCCTCCCTCTTTATGGGATATATCCTGTGAACCTGTATTCTTAGGGCTACGCACAAAGCCTTACAGTTGGGGAGCACCTGTGGTTACTACTAAGACACCTGTGGTTACTCTACCATAAGACACTAGGAAGGTAAGTAACCTGAAATCACACATAAATCCCAGATGTTGCAAGTACAGTGGTTTTTCTTGTAAGACCTGATCATTTGGACCATTATATATGTTTCGGTACATCAAGGCATCTGTACAGGCATGCCTCATAGAGATCGAATAAGTGATGTGGGTGCCATGCCTAATGCAAGAGGTACATAAACCATGGTGTGTTATGGTCATCGGATGCTAAAATTCTGAATCTTCAAAGAGTGAGTACCAGCTATGGTCATAAGTACTAGGTGGTCTAGCAGGAGGACCAGGAGGTCTGTGTCTTGGGATGCACGACTTCCTCTGCCCTGCTCTTATTGAGAGGACTAGGAGGGGAGGTTTATGCTCCCTGTCACTTGGAACTCCTCTCAGATATATGCAACTGGGCGATGTCAAAGGGGATGTCCCATAAACCTTGCTATAAATCTCTCTTTTGCTCCTCGAAGTCACTTAATGTGCCAGGCTATGACTTAATGCCATGGTGCCCTGAGCAGAAACGTTAAACCCCAGATGGGGCAAACATTTATGCATATTTATATATGTGCGTGACTGTGTCTTTATACTTATCCAGTATATGCAGACCTCCTTTCTTTTCAGTGTACAAACTCTGAGAAGATTTACAAGGCCTGCGATGCTTTGTTATGTGAAATCAAATTAATTACCATCTATTATGTTTTTGTTCTTTCAAGAACCTCGATCAAAAGCAGCGTAAAGCAGAATGTTACCACGCGTTTCGATGCAATGCATGCGAGTTCATTATTTCCTAATGTTATGACATTGCTCCTCAGCAAACGAGCGTAATTAGGAACTCAAGTTGCTATGTCATTACTTAATGAAGTCCAATTATTAGTCATTAACCTCTGCTCTGCTTCACGTTCACGATGGACAAAAAAATAGCGAAAGCCGCCCCGGGAACCGACAACGGGAAAAAAAAACCATTGAGCAGATGACATTTTAAAAAAAAGTGAAAGACGTTTAGACACCGGGTTTTAAATATGATAAAGCACGTTGCTGACATATTGATTGGAAGAAGAAAAAAAAACGGGAACAATGTAGCAGGTGTCATTGTTAGCTGAGGGATCGGCTGATTTTTTTTTTTTTTTATTGCCCTGAAAAGGTTTATTTATGGAGGTTTTTTTTGTTGTTTTCTTTTTTTTATCCCCTCGCTGCAAAGACAATATATCAATTCCAGCTCTGTCATTCTGCTATAAATTATACATTCAACAATATATTTTACTTATTTTTTTTATTTTTTTTATAGCTCAATGACACTTAGAGATATTTCCCAGAGACTAGTGACGGTGGGGGGAAAAAATCATATATTCGGAGTTCCAACGTTCTAATTTTTAACATGCCATCTTCTAAAATTATTCTTTGACGTGTGACAACGGTGGGTGACAAGAACATAAATATATACAAGGAAGTGATTTGTTTTATTTATTGTCATAGAAAAGTTAGTTACCATAGGCCAGCCATGAAAAATGGTTTCTCTTTTGATTGCTTAGGCTAACAAACTTTACTTCTGCACTCCCCAGGATAAGTACTAAAAGGTGCTGGGTTTGGTTGTAGCTCCACCCAATTTTATTAACCCTCCCCCATCTACTTTGACTACCTTCTGTGTATATTTCTTATTCCCCTGCCTCTTTTTGGATATGCTCTGCCAGGTTCTAGCTTTAGGGTTGCCTACTATGCCATGTAGTTGATAAGCATCGGTGGTTGCTCTGCCTAAGTATACCCTGGATGTAAATACTCTGAACACAAAACATAAAACGTAGATGTAGTTCGTAAAGCGTTTTTTCAAGACGAACAAAAACCGCCAAGATTTGCGTAAAAAAACCCCTCTGCATAAAGAGACCAATCTGGTGGAACACACAACCCCAAGAATGTTGAGTTGCATTTATATGTACAAAAGACCCACATTCATGTCTATTAAAAATAATAGTCAATGTTATGACTCTAGCAAGGGTCTTCATCATGGAGGGCCTGGTCTTTGCTTTGGTCCATGTCCCTGACGAAGGTCCTTGCTAGGGTCAAAACTTTGAGTATTTTGCATGAACCAATAAAGCATTTTTTTTTAGAGAGCCAAGTCTCCTATTTTTTTTCTATCTACTTGTTGAAGAACCCAGTACCCAGGTTTGGCATCTGAAGAGATTTCCCACCATGCACTCTACCTTCCTGACTAGTCTCTTCTTCTGTATCTCATTTTATTACTGACAACAACAAAAAACAACAGAAAACAAGGACTTAAGAAGTATGTCCAGGCCATGTCTCAAAACATATGTTGAACAGCCTCCATTTGCAAAAAGGTCTATGGATAAAACAGATACAAAGGCTAACAAGTGACCTTTGGAAAAACCCAACTAGCATGCCTCTACCCAGAATCCCCAGAGGTGGTATTTGTGACAGGTTTGATTCGGGATGTTCTAAAAAAATTCTTCATTGATTAACATAAAGGTTTTCCTGGATGGATCTAGTGGTGGGGCGTGGGGTTTGCTAACACAACATATTTTAGCAATATTTTTCTGTTTTTAGACTGATTTCTCCCACTAATGATGTCGCTACTCTAGCTGCATTATGTGCACAAGGTAAATAATACATAATGCGACTCCTTTCTACCCTCTGACTTGCCTCTTGAAGCAGATAATCATAAAAATAACACAATTAGACTTTTCTGAAAAAGAGATAATAGCCATATACAAACAAAAAAAAAATACCCCTTCTAAAAAGGCCAAAACCTTTCCTTGGCTTTCGGCAATAATGATGTCATGTTTCTTTTCTTCCTAAACTTTGTTGTATTAGTGCTGATCCACCAGTTATATAATGTTGAATAGTTCATAGGAGAGTTCATTGTTGACTAATTGGCTGAAATATATAGGCAACTTAAAGGCACTCCGCGTCCTACTTATTTAAAATATGTCTTCTCTCGGCTAATTAGAATCGCCTGTGCGCTCGTTTTACTGCATACCTTTGCATACTCACAGTAATTAATGGATTTTGCACGCCACGTGTCGAGAGATCCACAGCACCATTATTTTCTGTCCCTTCTTCTGGAATAGTAACGTTCCATTTTTACAGTGCCCACTCCGTACATCATGGAAGGCCAAGCAGAAATATACGTATGTACGTTTTAAAACTGTGCAGTCGTTCTTTTCTCTTTTTAAAAAAAATAAGGTTTAATCCCATCCCAGTGTTTCAGGAGCTCAGGGTCGGATTAATGCATGTGCTTTAAGGGCTGCAGCCTAGGGGCCTCAGCCCGCTGGGTTGACTTCGAGAGAGGAAAAAAAAACACTGCCACCTCTTGAAGGATGGGGCCACTTTAACCCCATAACCCAGGGGTAGGCAAACTGGTGCTCTCCAGCTGTTCCAAGACTACATGTGGCAGATAGAATTCTAAGGGTTCCTAAATTGGGCAGGATCTGTGTTCTTACTTATTCCTTCAAATATGTGTTGTACCTGGTCCACAAACTAAACCATTTGTTGGTTGTGGTGTTCCAGAGCAGGTAAAAACATAATGGGCACTGACATTGAGCGTGTAGTGGCACGTTTTAGACCTTGTTTGTTCTTGTAACTTGTGTATAACTGTAAGAATATAGTATTTCTCTGTGTGTGAAATTAGCAACTTGTCATAGCTAGTAGTTACGGAGACAACGAGGACTGTCAGATGTTATACTCAAGGGCTACAGGCGCACCACATTTTCCGAGAAATACTCAAAAAAAAAAAATAGCTTTGAGATACGCAGATAATTGGCTGATAACATGTTAACGAGAGAAGGTCCTTGAGCTACCATGGAAAGTCGAGTTTTAAAGATAGAAAAAAATATGATCATGGTTTTTTTTTTTTTTTATTGTCTACATAAATTCACATGCATAATGTTCATTTAATGTAAACCATGTGATGTATGCATCTCACAAATGAATATATGCCAAATATATACCAAAATGTTCGCACTATGTGCCTGTGCACATGTCATCTGGTAAAGAGAAGAGAAAAACTGCACAATTATAACTTTTCTACTTTTGTCTCCGACCCCAAAAAGGTTAAGATTGTTAAATGAAACTCTTTATTTTTAGCGGTGGCCACACATTATACTTAAGAAGGTATAACCATAAACACCTAAGTGTTGCCTAGTCAGCAAACATCACATGCCCGCCCATAAGCATCCCGTACCCCACCCACCAAGTATTTAAAGCAACATTTTAAAATATTTTTTTTAAAGGGGTGGTCGAGGCTCTTTTTGTATTCAGTCTAACGATGCATGGGACCAAACCCAACCTTGATGGAATCTTAAAACCATCAAGTGCCTACCCCACATTCTTCTGGCACCAGCCTGTTCCTGTGACCCATCTCAAAGTCTGAAGGGTCACCCCCAACAAATGCAAGAGCCGAAATATAAAACTGAGCGTTGATGGATAAGTTTAGCAATAAAATAAAAATATCTCTCCCACTTGGGAGGAATAAATGCCACAGTCATTCACCAGTTGCTCGAATGACGAATTTGTCGGGATGGCATCCTCCCTGCCTAGTGAATTCAGAGCCAGGGCTGGAAATCCACAGACAGAGCAGCTCGATATTCAAACACAAAGTACTTTTTGCCGGAGAATAAATTGAAATGTCAGTCAATACAGTGTATTAGCAAAGGTTGAAATGATGCTTTTCTGTGTCAGGCAGACAAGCAGGTTCTTCATTTCTGTGTCATTTCCTTCACCTTTCCTCAAATGTCTAAATACGTGCTTGCAGACATTGGAAATAACTGGCGTTATAGATGCGGAAGACTGTAACTCCCATTGTGTGCAGTGCCGTGAGCCTCCACGGTTCCTACCTGGCATTTGCTGTCTCCAAACGGAACAGCGGGTCCGTGTTGCCTCCAGGGAGATAGGTGACATCAGTGTGCTTGTGCGCTGACGTCACAAAGATGGGCGTGGCCAGAAAACAGGACGTTTAAACCTAGTGGGTACGCGCACTGGGCCAACAAAGCTTTAGGCTTCAGCTCATGCGCTCTGTGGCATTGAAAAGATTTAGGGCGTCATGTACTAAACAATCGCAGTGGGGAAAAAAAGTAGGTAAAACATGAGTAAGGAGCAATTTGCGACTATTTGTAACATTCTGCACTTGTTTTCCCTGATTTGCGCCTCTTCCGTTTATTTTTATTTAGCGTGCATTTTTCCGGTTGTGCTAAGAAATTGCGTTTAGATTTGCGCACGCTAAAGAGTTTTGCGAATATCTTGTGAAAAATTATTCTTATTTGCGTATGAAAATCACACCAGCTTTTAGCGAGCGCTATCAAAAGAGGTAGAAAAAATATTTGCGAAGTTGCCTGTTTTTATTTGCAATTATGTCCGTTTTTATTTGCAATTTGCGCGTGTGTACCGTTTGAGTGTGAAATGTTTAGTACATTGCAATAGGAGCAAAGCGCAAAAATAGTTTTGCACATAAAATATATTTGCGTTTTTTTAATTCGGTGTCCCTGAAAAGAGGGACTCCTGAGGAGCATCACAGGACAACGGGACTCAGGTCTCACATCGAAACTGCCCCACAAGCCCAAAACATTTGGGAGCTATGCAACTGGCATAGTCCTCTGCATGCATCTTCTTCCTGCCCTTACTAACGCACTGGGAGGTGTTTATAACGAAGGGACAGGGGCTAATACCTCCTTGAAGTGGTGCTATTCCCAAGTCTGCCAACGTATAATTGTACCTCCCATCAAAATTTGCACCAGAACTGTTGGGAGACCAACTGTTTAAGGAAAGGGTGTGTTTTCAGTCCTGCTGATGATGATTTGGAATATAAAGTATTTAACGATTAATGGTTGGGAGGTGGGGGACTTGTCATGTAGTTTAATTCACCCGTGCATGTTTTACGGGTCTAATGAGTTTTATCATTCTCATCTGCTACATCGCTCCTTGAAAATTGCCTCTGGTATTCACTAGCATAGCTAGGGGAGGTGCAGGGGAGGTGGTCCTGCCCACTGGGCCCTTTTTTGAGGACACCACTTTTCAGGTGAGGCACACTACAGTTCAAAGACCTCAAAAATATTCCCTCGGTCAGGTGATGCCACTTTAATTGGCCTCATTCTGACATGGAGAATGTAGCTGACGCTCTTTTTGGCTACATTTTACCGAAACTTAGCATCCCCGACCTTCCGGGGTTTCCGGCACACCTCCTTGATGTCACATATAACCCATTCACACCTAAGTACCAAAGCCCCATAGATGTTAAAAAAAATGTCTGTTGAAAGGGTGGCAAATGCAGGTACAGCCACGGCCACCCACACCATTATTCCTTGCAATAAATAATATAATGGTATATTTTACAGATAAAAAGTATTAAAGCATCCTTAATGCTAGTTATCCTGCTGTCTCTTTCTATGTCACAAAGACTCACATTAAAGGGAAAGCTATAGTTTTTTATTTCTTTTTTTTTTTTTTATCGCCAATTTAAAGGAACACTTGCTGTTTCTTTAAATGGTCAGTAAATTCCCTTTACAATACGTGCAAAGAAAAATGGCTTCCCCCAGATCTCGACTGAAAGAAACAAAATGTTGAATATCTATTTCTACATTCACACAGTTTGCAGAGAAAAAAAAAACTGCAATGAGAAGGAAATATAGGTTAAAGGTCATGAAACAAGATGGAGTGTGACAAGATGGAGCCTGTGTTGCTATAGTTAGTTCTCAACAATAACTCTTCAGCAAAACGATTTAATATTTCACATTATTATCTGTAAAGACTGTGAAAATCAGATGGAAGTAGTGTTTTAGCTCTGTCGTTATCCTTGGCTCCCCTGAAAAATGTGGAAACCCTTTCCGAGGCGAAAGGTTTTTTGGCCACTTTGAAACACAGATCAATCATTTACGGCATCACACAGAGGTACAGAAGGCAATTTTAGTCGAGATAAAAGCTCAGAGTCCAAAGGCAGAGAGTAGCTTTTCACGACAATTCACTGCAACGTCCATCGGTGTTCCAAATTTAATACAACGTCCAATTAGACAACTCAATCTTCCCAGCTCCGAGACGACCACTCTTCGCAGACGTAAGAAGAGATTATCTAGAGATTATACTGGTAATTAACCAAGGAAATGGAAAGACGAAGCAATTCCTATGGGTCTTTCTGAAAGTGACATTGTTCCTCTAACAGCTACCGAAATGTACACACTAAATGGTTTGTGTTTGAAGTGAGAGGCCTCCGACGTGAATGAATACCATAAAAGTTCAGGTGAGATGCGATGCCGAATGGCTCTCCGTGGAATACTCCACACTAAAAGGTCCATTTCCCAATTTCGTTACTAATTGCATATTGTTGATTGGATTACAAGCAGCTAATAGATATTCCTTGATTTTATTACATATGACAAAGGAGACAGCAGACCCGAGCTGCATTTATGCAAAAATGGTAATTTATCAAGGAGTTTCTTCAGGATGTTTGACAGACGAAGAGTAAAAGAGAGATTTATGGTAATTTATCAAGGAGTTCTTCAGGATGTTTGACAGACGAAGAGCAAAAGAGAGATTTAGCAAATGGCTTCAATGAAACTACTGGTTCATTAAAAAGACCAACACTGTTTTATTCGAAACATTATAGCTTTTAAACATCTGTTAAATTTTGGAGAAAAAAAATATATATCTCTGTGTCTGCAATATTAAGTATATTTTGGGTATCTTTCAGTATTCAGTAACTGCATCGTCTGTTGCTAAATTATAATTTAATCGTATTAATATTTTCTAGCTGTTCGTTTGCTTACCTATTTAATTAAGATCGTGTTTCAGCCGCTTCGTGTTAATCGATAAAACTTAACAAATGGAGAATGATGACGGATACACAAATATTAATGACATTTCAATGGCTCTCTTCCTGCTCTCGGCACTGACTTAGTGCATCGGTTGGCAAAACTTCTACGCTCCACATTTTTGTCTGTGTTTTCTCGCTGGCCTCTAATTTAATCACAACAAAAGCAGGTTCAGCAGGATAAAGTCTGTACCGCCGGAGAGTTCGATCCTAGTTTTTTTTTTAAAAAAGGCATTTTATTTTGTATAATATTACTTTGTGTAAAATACAGACAGAGATATAAACAAATTCGAGAGGAAAAGAGGTGTCTTGAATGTTGATGGGGATTTGGTCAAGCCACAGCATATTAGCCCCTGTTTGTTTATTTTCTGCTGCAGTGCCGTAGCGAATTATAGTGCCCCCAAGCCCACATCCTGCCTTTTTTGCCCATACATACATGCCAACTGTCTCACTTGGAGCATTACAGTCCTGTGGTCCTGGTTTTACTCTCCAGTGTCTGGGAATGAACACAGGGGGTCATGTATAAACTGGGTGCACATGCTAATACCGCCAAATGCTGGTGCTATTGGCGTGTGCAACAAATTTCAGTAGTCTCTGCCACATCCGCTGTATTCACAGTACCGGGTTGGCGCTGGCACTCCGTGTATCGAGAATCAGGCCCTGAGGAGCGCGTGATTAGTGTCGGAGAATCTCCTTCCAAATACTTTTTGGTGGAGGTCCTTCTCCAGCATTGTAAAGTGTCGGGATTTATAAAAAAAAAGGCCGGATCGCTGTTATATAGCTCTCTTTACCTGTGCATGTACAGAGGTTATGTACATGTGCTTTCATTTGCCCTCCCAAGCCACTCCCCCTCATGCCCACAGTGCCCCCATGTTGCTGGTGGGGCTTGTTGGAAGGTATGCATACGGAGATGCATACATTGTTTACTTTTTAGTACATAGGACAGTAGTACCTAACCCTACGTTTCTTGTTATGCTCAGAAAGTTTTGTGATGGGCAGTATATTCCATGGGAAGTGTTGTGCAATAAATTAGACATCATACACATGTATATATATATATATATATATATATATATATATATATATATATATATATATATATTGATAATATATACATCTGCATGGAGGCACAAACATATATAAATGCAAAGACATTTATATACAGACACACGCACTCAACCATATACTCGTACACCTGGGTCAGAGGGGCAGCTTGCAGACCCAGAAATAGAACTTCCTTTCCCTGCTGACTGCAGCTCAGCCAATCGCAGACGAGAAAGAGATCTCCTCTCTGATTGGTTGCAGAGCGTTAGCTTCGCAGCTAGTCTATGACTGCTTCCTAGCAGAGTGCACAGCATTGTATTTTGAATGATTGGTGCAATCAACGTTTTATTCTTATCTTCCATGTTTGTACCTAGAATAAATAAAGTTATAGGCTAGCAATAACTGTACACATCACATCTCAAATCTTTGGCTTCAGTTGTTTAACAGACATAGCCAATATTATTGATTTTATAAGCATACAGTTGAGGCTATTAAGTCAAATCAGCTCTGTCCAGCTCAGTGACTCCCAGGAGATCGTTACATACATAAACATTGACATGCGTTTATTTATTTTTCTTGTACCACTAGGGATTGTATTTAAGACAAAGGTTAAGCTTTACTAAGATCTTCAAGGTCACTGTTATGGACTCTGGTACTGCGGACGTGACAGATGGAGCTGACCACTCTCTACAGAGTGATCGGTGCCGCCTGAAAGGTTTTTCTCAAATGAATTCACTGGAATATTTTATTTTTATTTTTTAATACTGCGCTTGGCGCACATGAGAGATGTGGGGAAAATGCTGAGAAAGTTAAAGTTTTGAAAGAAAAGTAATGCAAGAAACAAAAAAAAATAATAAAAAAAAAAAAAAAACGTGCCAAGAATCTAATTAACCTCAACCTCTTTGTCACAATAGAAATGAAGACGGAATGAGGGTAGTTAGGCTGGCTTTTGGGTAATTATTTTTCATTAACAATGTGTTTTTATTCATGATAAAGAGATGGATGACTCTTCATAGTTTAACAGAAAACTATAGTCCCAAAATTATTCTAGTGTTAATTAGACTAACAGGGTGTTGTAAATATTCTGCTCTTACAAGCAGTTAAGTGAAACTAGGTTGCAGGAGGAAGCCATTTTGCTTTCTTGCAGACCTCTGGGGACATATGGCACGTTAAGAAAGAAGGTGCGGAACAAGATTCGGAAAAGTTATTATAATTGCCATTGCCATTATGTTTGAAATATGAAAACAGTAACCATTCAAAAGTTAATCACTTGAAAAAATAGGAATACGTTGGGCTTTCTGGGTAAAGAGAGTACCTGGGGCAAAGTTCTGAAAATGGAGTAAACACCACGGAGACCGAGGGAATGTTGACTACCGATTGTTGTGCCTTGTACATGAATTATCTATATGTGTGGAAATGACATCCTGCTGTTCTAGATCTACTTTTTCATTATATAAAAATGAAATCATATGATGCAGAGAAACAAAACTAACTATATCAGTGCTGAATGGTTCTGTCAGGACAATGCTAGGGAGTGTAACGCAGGGAGGCCCCAAAGGCACAAGAAGAAATACATAAATAGTTCAAGGTACCAGCAGTGGTGTATCTTGGTTTTGTGCTGCCCTAGGCAGACAAAATTTGGGCACCCCCCTACCCACGCTGCACACGCACGACATGCCCCATAACCCACATCACCCCATTACATGACCACATCACATACCTTCATCACCCCCATTTCATGCCTCCATCACCCCAATTACATGCCTCCATCACCCCCATTACATGCCCCATCACCCCCATTATATGCCTCCATTACCTCCATTATATGCCTCCATTACCCCCATAACATGCCTCCATTACGCCCCATTACATGCCTCCATAACCCCCATTACATGCCTGCATTACCCCCATTACATGCCCCCTCACTGCAGGACTTACCCTGATCCCTGGTGGATAGTGGCAGGCAGCATGGTGTCCTACCATGCTTCCTGTGCGGCCCCCCGTAGTGAATGTAGATAGGTCACGTGATCCAGCGCATGTCTGACATCAGAGTACTGGGTCATGTGACCTGTCCCCTAAAAAAAACCGCACGGGCAGACCGATCGTGACAATCGGGCTGCCCTTGCGTTTTGTTCACTGCTGTCAGTGTTGGGGCGGGGGCGCTGCCGCCCCTAGAAATTTGCCGCCCTAGGCATTCTCCTAGGATGCCTTGCAGTACTGGGTACTGGAGCCAGGGAGTAAGATTAGACCAAATCAGAGACAGTGCAGAGGGTCAAGGAGAGCAGATGAGGTTCAAGCGCGGGAAAGACAGGCCAACAAAAGGGGAAGCCAAGAGTCTAAGCCTGAGGATCCTAAAAACAGTAGCAAGGCAACAGGAACTGTAGCAAAGCAATCAGGGAAGGCGACTAGCTTGAAAATGAAGCTTCACTCTTTGCTTGCTCATTTTCAACCTTTGTTTTAATGCCTGGCCTTGACCTGCCAGAAATGCTCAGTACATGCAAATAAATATGCTTCAGACACCTGGTATGTGTATCAGGAAGCCTAACCTAAACGCTGTGGGTCGGGTTACTCTACAATTTATGCTGCACCAACTTTTCATTGCCGGACCGCAGCATGCATAGTTGACAAGTGTTGATTGCAGGTCTCACAGGGGTCTTTAAGATCAGTGACATCAGAGAGGGGTAGTACACAGGAGGAACGTTGGCTTCCTCTGCAGCAGATTCTCTGTAATGATTCCCTAAGAAAATGCTGTCATTGGCCATTTCTGTGGAATCAGCCTCTCTCTATGTTGAACTCAAAGGTTTCAAGTGATTGGAATCCAAGAGAGGGGATAGGAGACAGGCATGAGGCCAATGTTAACTTTATGAAGGCAACAGCATGGCCAGTATTTGATTTATATTCTGTTTTTAACAAAGGTGGCAACCTGGAAAAAAAAGAAAGTTACTGTAGGTATAACTTCCTTTTTAAACAAGAAACCATTTGTTCCCAGTGCAATTAACTGTTCACAGGGGCAGCTCCTGAAGGGGACAGAACCCCAAAATCCCAATTCAGGGAAGAATCCCAAAATCCAAATCCTCTTGGCAAAAATGTGTATCTCTATCTATTTAAACTATACAGCAGTGACGTTAAAGCTTGGTACTGGAGATGTTTGGGAACAATATATGGCATGATGCTAACTGGGATTTGTAGTTTCAAAAAAACTGTAGTGCCAAGGTTAACCATCACTGCTATAAAGACTGGTGCAAAGCACAGGTCCTTTAAAATAATAATAAAAAAAAATAATATAAATAGCACAGCCATGGAAGTCAGGTTAAATGTGTTAACATTTCACTCTGTAAACATATCTAACCGTAGATAATAATAACATTCACAAACACATCTGCAAATATGTTATTTGACTTATCTGTTCACACAGCCCCTTGAGAGGGAAAAGGAATTTTAAAAATACAGTGAAGTTTTCTCCCTAAAAAAAAAAAAGAAAGAAATCTCCCTTCTCCTCTGTCTTCATTTTTAATTTATTCAGAGCTGCAAAGTTTGAAGAAATAAGAAAGAAAAAGGCTTTGCTATTTCTCTTTATAACCAAGATGAATTCAAAGTACCCTTAAAAAAAACTCATTAATATTGTTTTTATTTCACATTTGGAAATTCAATACAAAAGAGATTACATTCTGTCATTATCTGCGCTGTGTACATCAATTTGTACATGGACCGATTTAAGGAAGTAACTGACTTTCTGGACACGGCTGTAACTGATAATAAAATATGATATATGTAGAATATAACACCCTAAGTGTTTATTCACAATCACCCCATCAGTAAGAGGTACTCTCATTATTTCTTAGCTCTCGGCTACTCCGGCTGGGGGATTTGTACTGGAAAACATTGTGCTCCTTGTGCCTTGAGCATTTTTGAGATTAAAACAATAAAATATACAGATTTTTGGTGGCATCTCACACAAATCTGTTTACTGCAAACAGTACAGTTACTCTTTCAAGGGGGGAAAAAAAGGGAAAATATGTGAATTTGGATGTGGTGCTCTCTTTTAGAAACCCACGGACACGACGGAATAATAATTTTAAAAAAGCAGTTTATTGAATATGTCACTTGATGGGTCAAATGTCGGCCAAAAACCATATTCTGTTTAACTGATTGACTAAATATTGCATTAAGTCTTGGCATGTAACCCCTTCCCGATGCTAGGACGTTCAATGCCGTCCTAATTTTAGTGAACTTAAAAGACGCTAGGGCAGCACAGTACGCCCAGTGTTAAACAGTTCTCCGCGGCTCCCCGCCATGAGTTGTGCTCCTGCGGCAGGGACTTGCAGCGGGATCCTACCTGTCAGATGAGGTCACTTTGAGTAGCCTCAGTCTGACAGGGAAAATGTAGCCAACGCCCAAAGAGAGAGCGCAGGCTAAATTTTACCAAATCGCAGTGTGCCCCGAAAATTCCGGGTTCAGGCACGCCTCCGTGACCTCACAAGTGACGTCGGGAGGTCTCGCGATCTTTTAGCAGGGACTCAAAGGGTCTATTAAGACCCTGATCGGGTCTCTGCCATTGGCTGTCGTGGCGACCGATCACCTTGTGAACGTCGGCCAGGAACAAAACGTGTCGTTTTGGTGGAGGTTGGTAGATCGAGTATCAGCTCTACCACGCATGAGCGGTAGTCGCTGTCACTCTTGTCTATTCCCTCTCATTGACGTCGCTGAATTCAGCAGCCCCGGTGAAATAATTTTCAGTGTAAAACTACAGGAGAACTGTCATTTGTTTTCAAGTAAATATAGAGTGAATTTTACATATATTGAAAGCGTGTATAATATACAGAAAACAAGCTAGCTGGGACAGCCCCTTGAAAGGTAGACAGTAACATTTTAGAATGGTCAATGTTATGTATATACACTTTCAGCTAGAGGTAAGAATATTCCAAAATGATGACCATAAAGTGCAAGCTAAAAATATTCCACTTTCAATGTTCCCTTTAAAATTCCGGAGGGGTTTTAAAGGGCAAGTAAACCGCTGTAACTCACTAATTTTACACACTAAGCTAATGTGAATGTTCGTCCGTAACTGTCTTGTCTTTGACAGTCGTTGCTAAACTTACAGGCAGATAATCTGTACTTCTCACTGCAGCATCTAAAATAACCTCTCTCTTGGCTACTTTGTGAAGAAATAAACATATCCTTCCTGTCTTCGTCTTAGAAACCAACTTGTGTGCGTTAAAAAAAAAAAAAAAATCAATATTTATAGTTGTAGCACAAAGAGAGTCAATTTTTCTTCTATAAAACGTACCTTCCTTTATTTGCCTTTCTAAAAAACCTACTGATTAAAACGGTGCTTGACGCGGACTATCGGATTTTTTTTAAATATCTCTTTTATCGGCATAGAATTGGACTGTCATTTATTTTAATACTTTTTATGCTGGATATGAAAAGATCTCAAACAAGGGGCACGAGAGAAGGTTAGCTTTACTTACAGGAATTCATTGGCGTACTGGTTGCAGGCTCTATTCCTGGCAAGGTCTTACCCTTCAACCTTCTAAAGTAGAGACCATAAATACAATCAAATTGGTTACTTTTGTAATAATAATATCTTCGGGATTTTGGGCAAAAGTAGCATCTCCGGGATTCTTGAAAAGCAGCAAATATTTGAACGTACTCATTATTATTATTATTATAATGCACCCTGGACAGAGTATCACTGTGATATTCCTAGATTTGAGAGACCGCAGATTGTGAATTCAGAGGAAAGTTTATGGAATTGTATATTTTTTTCGAGAAAAACAAAATTGAAATTTTTAGTATTTAGTTTTTTTCTCAAACTTGAGATTTTTATTTCAACACAGTAATGGAGGAGAGTATAACTAAAAGGAATAGAAATAAGAGGACGGGGGGGGGGGGGGGGGGGCACAGACACTTTAAGATAGTGGTGGGCTCTGGGCAACGATCTGGAAAAAGGAAATCTGTGTATTTTCAAGTAAGAAACAATTTAAAGTTCTGGGAGTTATTCACTATAGGTGAGGTGCAGGTGAGTTGAGGTGAGATAAACGTTATGCATTTATAAAGGGCATTTTTAAATCAGTGCTCTACAAAGATTTAACTCTGCATTATACAGGGTCAATGTAGCTCTTCATCTAGCTCCTCCTGTAGAAGGCATTTAGCCGAAACGTTGGGGGGCTATTTCATCTGGGTATCCTCACCTGCCTGGTCTTAGCTTGCTCCTCCTATATAAGGCATTTAGCCGAAACGTTGGGGGGCTATTTAATCTGGGTATCCTCCCCTGCCTGGTCTTAGCTATTCTTGTAAGTTTATTTAGTCTTTTTGTCTATCTGCTCCCTTGATCTGTATATTATTTATTTTTCTTGTTTATTTGTTGTGCACACTCTATTATGGCTTGCATTTGGCCTGAACAGTGATGGTGTTGTATCCATTTCATGTGTGTACATTGTATATTTTAATTGATGTATTAAAAGTTACTTTTTATATTTGCTGAACTTGGTTTGCAGCTTTTTTGTATATATTGATTTGTCTTGGGTAGTTTGGGACTACCTTTTTGCATGTACCCTACTACAGTCTATATCTATTTATTGTTCCATTAATATGTATTGCCTTTTTACTTTATTTCCAGTTGCCCTACCTGATTTTGTTTTTTCCAAATAACTCTTCTAGCAGCAGAAACTCACCAGGTTTGTCCCTGAACAATGTATAGTTAAGTCGATGAGTCGAAATGTGGATCTCACCTGCAACTCACCTCCAACTCACTTTTAGTGAACAGACCCCTCTTTATTTTGACACAACATTATAACACACAAAACTCACATCGCAGATAAATAAAATAGTTACTGCGGGGTGCCAAATGGCTGGCAAAGTATTTGGGGTAATATAGTACACAGAAGTGCCAAAGGTTAACAAACAAGCTTTGGAGAAGTACATTTTACAACAAAAAAAACAACAACACATTAACACTTCCAAGGGTGGTAACTCACAAAAAAAGGACTTATAAGTATATATGTTTGTTAACAGATTGAATGTTAATTATAATAATAATAATAATAATACGTCAATTCTGGGCAAAGTTCTGAAAATGGAAGCAAACATCAGGAACATTGCACCAGTTTCCATGGTGACTGCACCACTTTTTTTTTTTAGAACTTTACACTATGATTGACTTCTCTAAAAAGCCCCCATAGAATAGGTAAATTTTTATAGTCCAAACAATCAAAAAATGTTGTTGTTTTTTTTGACAAATTAATTCCTCTTAAAAGTATCTAACAGAATAAGGTCAAAGAGCTTTGATGGCTGATAGACTTAAATTTTGCGGAGACTTTTTGATGAAGGATCACAGACGCTGCAGGCCAACGTGTTAGAAAACTGACACTCAGTATGTGTTTGCTCAAACAGATTTTCAGCTGGCACCTTTAGCATCACCTGTAAGCTTTGTACAAGGCTGCCATGCAGGCAACACAGACATCATTAGCACTTGACAGTTTTTTGGCTAAGGGCAGAAGAGTTTTACTGGCCCAGAACTCAGTGACTTCACTCCCATGGCTCTCACACCGCTAGTCAGGGCTAGAGTAACTGCTGGATTAAGCCACGGTTACTTTTATAGCCAAAAGACATCTTCTGCATACTTATCATCAATTAAAATAACACTTCCAGGGGAATTTTGTACAAAGATGGTCCCAGTTCAGCATCTTACTTCACACCAATAGTGCAATGTTAGAAAAAATAAATAAATCTAGAACGACGTTAGAAGGTATTAACAAACATCTCAACAATTAAAGCAGAAATGTCCAACATGCAGCCGTGGTCCAATTTCGGCCCATCTCTTACAGGGGCATGTACCAAAAAAAACAGCAAATATATTTTATGTGCAAAACTATTTTTGCGCTTTGCTCCTATTGCAATGTACGAACCATTTAACACTCACAAACTGCGATTAATAACGGGCATAATTGAGAATAAAAACAGGCAATTTTGCGAATATTTTTCCTACCTCTTTTGATTGCGCTCGCTAAAAGCTGGTGCAGTTTTCACACAGAAATAAGAATTATTTTTCACAAAATATTCGCAAAGCTCTTTAGCGTGGCGCAAATCTAATCGCAATTTATTAGCGCAACCAGAAAAATGTGCGTTAAATAAAAATAAACGGAAGAGGCGCAAATCAGGGAAAACAAAGCGCAAAATGTTACAAATAGTCACAAATTGCTCCTTACTCATGTTTTAGTTGTTTAGTATAGTTCAGACTATGTATAGTGCATTCCACTGGGCACAGGCAGCACTGTACCTGGTAGCCTGGGGCTCAAAGGCCGTGGTTTCACGCAAACGCCACATGACATCACACAGCACCACAAAACTCCTCCTACTTTAGACCCCGCCTACTTTTCACCACAGAAGAGGAAAGCTGACGAGTTTATTTAAAACTGCTTTCGGACTGATTTTTCATTATGCTAAATATCCAAACCTTTTCCTAAAGGTCCAATTAAAAGATTTTTATTTTTTTATTTTTTTTTGCTTTACAGTTATCTGTGGCGTTTTCTTTTTTTATGACATCACCTTGTACCCTTTATAAGTAAATGGCCCATTTCCCATTGGAAGCAGTTAATTTGCATATCAAGCCACTTGATGTCATAAGCAAAAGACACCTGGGACCCAATAACATCACATTATTCTGCTTACACATGGTATAATATATATTCACAATATAACCAATATTTACATGACACTGTATTATTAATTACCTTTTTTTTCCAAAATAAAAAATAATCCCTGCAATTTAGTTTTTCTGATAATCCCATGGTAATTAGTCAAATCATTTGTGAAATATTTTATTTCCCTTCAATATAAATGATTATCCTAATGGCGATAGCTGTTTTTATGCAATCTTTTGTAATCACTAGTTATTACATGGTTCACTCAGTATTTGCCAGTCAAAGAATCCAGGAGGAGCTCATTCTCACTTTATACCTACACTGCTTGGCTCTCTTAGGGACAGAAGACATGTGGGCTATACACCTAAAACAATATATCAATGTCAAGTCAGGTAGTAAGGGGAGGAATTTCACTCCACAATATATTAAAGTCACTCAATTCTCTGGGCACATCATATATACTTAGAGCAATCCCATCAATCAATCCCTCTCTCCTCGGAGATTCACACAAGGAACCTGGTTCTGAAATCAGTTCTATACAGATTTAATAATCCGTGCGGAGAATCCAGAAGCCAGCAATGTCTTCCTTCTTTAATCTTTGGAATTCTAGAACGACTTTGGAAGTCTGTCTAAGGAATATGCATTTTAAAATGTTATTGAAGTGTTATTAAGTGTTTTATCATGTTTAGTATGTTTTATTTGTTGTAGATTTTGTTTGCCATGCATTTTCAGTGTTACCAATCAGCTTGTGATGATCTGTTATTTTTTGAATCCACAATTATCAGGCTACATTGTATACTCACTGCTGTGGAAAGGATTTTTTTTTTTTTGATAAAAAAAAATGAAGCTCTGGATCAGGGGCCCTTGTTTGCAAAATCATTTATTAATGACTTACAGACATCTCTGCTGCTTAAATCTCACAAAATTCTATTTTATGATAACATACTATTTGACAAGTCTTTGGATAGCATTCAAAAATCTTGTGACACAACACGAGCATTCCGTAATCATGTGACACAACACGAACATTCCATAATCCTGTGACACTGCACGAGCATTCCGTAATCATGTAACACAACACGAACATTCCATAATCATGTGACACTGCACGAGCATTCCGTAATCTTATGACACAACACGAGCATTCCGTAATCTTATGACACAACACGAGCATTCCATAATCCTGTGACACTACACGAGCATTCCGTAATCTTATGACACAACACAAGCATTCCATAATCCTGTTAAACTGCACGAGCATTCCGTAATCTTGTGACACTACACAAGCATTCCATAATCATGTGACACAACACGAGCATTCCCTAATCTTATGACACAACACGAGCATTCCATAATCCTGTGACACTACACGAGCATTCCGTAATCTTATGACACAACACAAGCATTCCATAATCCTGTGACACTACACGAGCATTCCATAATCCTGTGACACAACACAAGCATTCCATAATCCTGTGACACAACACAAGCATTCCATAATCCTGTGACACTACACGAGCATTCCATAATCCTGTGACACTACACGAGCATTCTATCATCCTGTGACACTACACGAGCATTTTATAATCCTGTGACACAACACAAGCATTTCCGTAATCATGTGAAACTACATGAGCATTCTATAATCCTGTGACACTACACTAGCACTGTATAATCCTGTGACACTACACTAGCATTGTATAATCCAGTGACACTACACTGGCATTGTATAATCCAGTGACACTACACTGGCATTATATAATCCTGTGACACTGCACGAGCATTCCATAATCCTGTGACTCAACACGAGCATTCCATAATCCTGTGATACTACACGAGCATTCTATAATCCTCTGACACTACACGAGCATTTTATAATCCTGTGACACAACACAAGCATTCAGTAATCATGTGAAACTACATGAGCATTCCATAATCCTGTGACACTACACTGGCATTGTATAATCCTGTGACACTACACTAGCATTGTATAATCCTGTGACACTACACAAGCATTCTATAATCCTGTGACACAACACAAGCATTCCATAATCCTGTGACACTACACGAGCATTCCGTAATCATGTGACACTGCACGAGCATTCTATAATCCTGTGACACTGCACGAGCATTCTATAATCCTGTGACACTGCACGAGCATTCCATAATCCTGTGACACAACACGAGCATTCTATAATCCTCTGACACTACACGAGCATTTTATAATCCTGTGACACAACACAAGCATTCAGTAATCATGTGAAACTACATGAGCATTCCATAATCCTGTGACACTATACTAGCATTGTATAATCCTGTGACACTACACTAGCATTGTATAATCCTGTGACACTGCACGAAAATTCTATAATCCTGTGACACTACACGAGCATTCTATAATCCTGTGACACTACACAAGCATTCTATAATCCTGTGACACTACACAAGCATTCCGTAATCATGTGACGCTACACGAGCATTCCGTAATCATGTGACACTGCACGAGCATTCTATAATCCTGTGACACTGCACGAGCATTCTATAATACTATGACACTATACGAGCATTCCATAATCCTGTGACGCTACACGAGTATTCCATAATCATATGACACTACACAAGTATTCTATAATCATGTGACACTACACAAGCATTCTATAATCCTGTGACACTGCACGAGCATTCTATAATCATGTGACACTACACGAGCATTCTATAATCCTGTCACACTACACAAGCATTCTGTAAACATGTGACACTACACGATCATTCTATAATCCTGTCACACTACACGAGCATTCTATAATCCTGTCACACTACACGAGCATTCTATAATCCTGTCACACTACACAAGCATTCTATAATCCTGTGACACTGCACGAGCATTCTATAATACTATGACACTATACGAGCATTCCATAATCCTGTGACGCTACACGAGTATTCCATAATCATATGACACTACACAAGTATTCTATAATCATGTGACACTACACAAGCATTCTATAATCCTGTGACACTGCACGAGCATTCTTTAATCCTGTCACACTACACGAGCATTCTATAATCCTGTGACACTGCACGAACATTCTGTAAACATGTGACACTACACAAGCATTCTGTAAACATGTGACACGACACAAGCATTCTATAATCCTGTCACACTACACGAGCATTCCGTAAACATGTGACACTACACAAGCATTCTATAATCCTGTCACACTACACAAGCATTCTATAATCCTGTCACACTACACAAGCATTCTATAATCCTGTCACACTACACGAGCATTCTATAATCCTGTCACACTACACAAGCATTCTATAATCCTGTGACACTACACGAGCATTCCGTAATCATGTGACACTACACGAGCATTCTATAATCATGTGACACTACACAAGCATTCCGTAATCCTGTCACACTACACGAGCATTCTATAATTCTGTCACACTACACGAGCATTCTATAATCCTGTCACACTACACGAGCATTCTATAATACTCTGACACTACACAAGCATTCTATAATCCTGTGACACTACACAAGCATTCCTTAATCATGTGACACTACACGAGCATTCTATAATCATGTGACACTACACAAGCATTCTATAATCCTGTCACACTACACGAGCATTCTATAATCATGTGACACTACACAAGCATTCTATAATCCTGTCACACTACACGAGCATTCTATAATCATGTGACACTACACGAGTTTTCTATAATCATGTGACACTACACAAGCATTCTATAATCCTGTCACACTACACAAGCATTCTAATATTTGCAAACTGCTCCATATAAACGTATAATGCCTGTGTTTCTGTTAGAACAAAGGAAAATAAAAAAAATATTTAAAACACAAACATGACAATAAATCATATATGATTTAACTTAATTTTAGCAAAATTGCTAACAAATCATAGATTATTCCATTTGGCGCAAAAATCAATGTATTACTATACAAAAAAAAGTTTTGCATTCTCTGTATAAAAAAATCTATTCTATAAACTCTTTTTTTTTTAAATATCAGCTAAGAGATGGGATCATCTCATAGACTGAAGCTTGCAATGCAATCTTTCTTTTCTTCCACTTTATATAAGAATAATATTTTACCAGAGACAGGAATAACTGACTCTAATAAGGCTGTAAGTTTCTCTTAAATTCCGCAAAGCCACTGTCTTTTTTTTGATCTTGGGTTCCCCTGTCTTTAATCCCCCCATGCATTGACCTGTACCGTCCTTCATTTTATCTTTTTTATTTTTTTTTATTTTACAATTTTTACATCCTTTCTAAACTCTCCAACTTCTAGTCTTGGATTTTGTAAAATTATTTTTCAACCTTCTACTGAACAAAAAGATTAATGACCTCTTCCTATCATCGGTACCAATATTTTAGACATAGTTGCTCTCCCTTTTGATTTTAATTCCTTCTCTGATACTTAAAATATCAAACTTCATAAACCTTACTACTTGTATCAGAAATTCAAGGCATCTACAGTTATAACGCACATACATTTACAATATATTGACCTGAAAAATTAAGCGTTGGGTCTTCTTCTACCCTATTGTGTTATCTCTCGATTGAACAACTTTCTGATATGTAGTAGCCGCACCAAATCTTTGTAGCCAGTAGTGTATCTTCCACAAGGCAAACAAGGCACTCGCCTAGGGCGGCACTTTGCCAGAGGGCAGCATCTTGCCAGAGGGTGTTAAAGCACACTTCTGGTGCTTCAAACATTTTTTCTCCCTCCCCCACCGTTCAGCAAGCTTTAGCTCCTTACAATTAATCAGGGTTATGTGGTCATGTAATGGACATGGTGGGGGTATGTAATGAGGGTGATGGTGGCATGTAATGGGGTTGATGGGGCATTTTGTGTGCATGCAATGTGGGTGATGGGGGCATGTAATGGGGTGATTGGGCATTTAATGTGTGTGCAATGTGGGTGATGGGGCATGTAATGGGGTGATGGGGCATGTCGTGGGTGTGCAACGTGGGTGATAGGGCATGTCGTAGGTGTACAACGTGGGTGGGGTGGTGCCCGAATTTTGTCTGCCTAGGGCAGCACAAAACCAAGATACACCACTGTTTGTAGCATCAGTGAACCAGACATATCTATTTAGGAGGCAGGCATAAAGTAGATACAAATAGTTTATAGAAAATACTCAAAGAAAACATTGGTATCAGCAGTAACAATTTTATTACTGACATAAGGAAGCCATCTTGTATTTTTACCAGCACTCAAAGAGGTAGATTTTCTAATAACCCTATTTATAAAGTTACTTAGAAATTATATATCACTCTACTTTACAAAAGTATTTACAAGCGTTATTACCGCATTTGCTCGATTATAAGACGACCCTGATTATAAGACGACCTCCCAAACTTTGTATATTCCTTTAGGAAAAAAACTAAAAGCCTGAATATAAGACTACACTATAGGAAAAAAGTTAAACTTGTATATATTCACATGTAAATTGCTTTTTTAATAAAAAATGATATAAAAAAAATGCATTTGTTTTTATTTCCTTTTATGTGCCAATTCTGCCTCTCTTTCCCTTGCCCCCAGCTTTGTCTCTCTCCCCCTCCCTTTGATTCCCCCCTCTCCTCTGTCTCTTCCCCCCCTTGTTTCTCTCTGCCCCCCCTCTGTCTCTTCCCCCCCTTGTAGCTCTCTTCCCCCCTCCCTTCCCTTGTTGCTCTGTCTCCCCCCTCCCTCTCTGCCCCCCTCCCTCCCCCTGTCTCTGTCTCTGCCCCCCACCCCCTGTCTCTGCCCCCTCCCCTGTCTCTGTCTCTGCCCCCCTCCCTCCCCTGTCTCTATTTCTGGTCCGTCATAATAGTCTGCCGTGTCGGGCAGCATGGAGGATGTCTGCACGTATCGTGCAGACATCCCCCAGCTGCCCGATTCTCCCTGGTGCCTAGTGGGGCAGCAGAGGATGTCTGCGCGATGAGACTTCCCCTGCTGTCAGAGAGGGGGATCCAGGTCCCCTGCAGCTCTGCTGGGGACCTGGATCCATGTCTTATAACCTGACCTCAATTTGAGAAGACCTCGATTATAAGACGAGGGGTAGTTTTCAGAAAAAAAATTCTGAAAAAAACCTTGTCTTATAATTGAGCAAATACGGTATTGTGAAATACTAATAACTAGTTTGATTCCCGCTTCACTCTACCTAGCTCTGTTTACGTAATTCGCCTGCAAATCAAAATGGCTTCTCCTATAAAAAAAAACAAAAAACATTATTATTGTATTTCACATGTTTTTTTGTTTTTTTTTATAAACATTGTTACTGCATACATTCTTTTGTAGAAAAGAAAAATACAGTAGCCTTTGTTGGAGGATAAAATGGCAAGTAAGTTTTTAAGATACATGCCATTTTACCCTTGGAAGCTTCATTGGACTAGTATATCAGCCTCTGTGCTTCCTTGGACTTGTATAGTAAAAGGATCTCTCTAGCTTATTTATAGTTAATAGAGGGGGCCCTACACTGCAATATCACAGAGACAGTCAGACCTGATAGACCCCAACAAAAATACACTTTGTATTTATTTCAAACAAGTGGTAGATCATTTTTAAGAATATACAATATAAGCCCTATTTTAAGCATTAATAAATGTAAGATTAATTAGGAAGAATATGTTTTCCTCATTTTTTTTAATCTGGCATTTATTTTTATTCCCTATAATTAAGCTAAATTAATTGTTGTGCTACTAACATAAAAAGTAGAAAACAACAGTCTGACAATTAAAAAGAGACTAGCTACTTGAATTAAATTTTAGGTGTCTGATCCTTTCTAGGGTCGTAATTGTCTCCATTCTGCATCCTACTCCGAGTCGTGAAGGAGGGTACCTTTCATTAACATCGTTATAGCTCTGGGCTGTAAATTAATTATTTTGCTCTTAGACGTTCTATTCCAATTAAATATATTTAATTAGACAGCTGATATTAAATCAAAATTACGCCTGTCAGAGAAAATACCTGAAATTAATACAATAAAAAAAAAAAAAAGTCTAATGAAAGGGGTTAAAATTAGCTTTTGGTGATACCTGTGAGAAAATAAGTATTGCCACATAGTAACTACTGGTACAAACTTCCTCCTATCGATTACTCGTGTCTCGGGGAAGAGAACTGACTCAGGATGGGATTGGTGGCATCCAGTCTAGAAGAGAAGCAGTCAATTAAATTGATTATATCTTTCAAAATGTCAAATGGAACAAAGCTTTTAATTTAACTTGAAACAGCAAAGACACATTTACTGGACTAATGCAAGGCCCAAAAATTCTCCTCTACTTTCTGTTGAAAATACCTGGCAGTTGTCAGGACACCTAATGCATACCTCGCAGTGTTAATTCTGACAGCAAATTCTGATATAGTTTTAGTCATAGTTTTTTTACTCAAATGCAATTTTTAGTTTAGTCATATTTTAGTCACCTGAAATGTTTTAGTTTTAGTCTAGTTTTAGTTGACTAAATCTCCACCGGAGTGGGAGGGTCTGAGAAGTGTTAAGTTAACTTGCTAGGGAGATGGGACGGAGCAGGTCTGAGAAGGCTGTTACATAGTGTTAAGTTAACTTGCTAGGGAGATGGGAGGGAGCAGGTCTGAGAAGGCTGTTACATAGTGTTAAGTTATGCTAGGGAGATGGGAGGGAACAGGTCTGAGAAGGCTGTTACATAGTGTTAAGTTAGCTTGCTAGGGAGATGGGAGGGAACAGGTCTGAGAAGGCTGTTATATAGTGTTAAGTTAACTTGCTAGGGAGATGGGAGGGAACAGGTCTGAGAAGGCTGTTACATAGTGTTACGTTACCTTGCTAGGGAGATGGGAGGGAGCAGGTCTGAGAAGGCTGTTATATATGGTTAGGTTAGGTTACTAGGGAGATGGGAGGGAACAGGTCTGAGAAGGCTGTTACACAGTGTTAAGTTAACTTACTAGGGAGATGGGAGGGAACAGGTCTGAGAAGGCTGTTACATAGTGTTAAGTTAACTTGCTAGGGAGATGGGAGGGATCAGGTCTGAGAAGGCTGTTACATAGTGTTAAGTTAACTTGCTAGGGAGATGGGAGGGAACAGGTCTGAGAAGGTTGTTACATACTGTTAAGTTAACTTGCTAGGGAGATGGGAGGGAACAGGTCTGAGAAGGCTGTTACATAGTGTTAAGTTAACTTGCTAGGGAGATGGGAGGGAACAGGTCTGAGAAGGCTGTTACATAGTGTTATGTTAACTTGCTAGGGAGATGGGAGGGAACAGGTCTGAGAAGGCTGTTACATAGTGTTACGTTACCTTGCTAGGGAGATGGGAGGGAACAGGTCTGAGAAGGCTGTTACATAGTGTTAAGTTAACTTGCTAGGGAGATGGGAGGGAACAGGTCTGAGAAGGCTGTTACACAGTGTTAAGTTAACTTACTAGGGAGATGGGAGGGAACAGGTCTGAGAAGGCTGTTACATAGTGTTAAGTTAACTTGCTAGGGAGATGGGAGGGAACAGGTCTGAGAAGGCTGTTACATAGTGTTATGTTAACTTGCTAGGGAGATGGGAGGGAGCAGGTCTGAGAAGGCTGTTACAGAGTGTTAAGTTAACTTGCTGGGGAGATGGGAGGGGAAACACTCACATGACAGTACCAGGTGAATTAGATGGAGTATCCTATTCCTCTGCAGTTAGTAGGGCATTGTTCCCACCTAGAGCAATGGCTGAGACATAGGCTCTCTGTGCCTGTTTGCCCCCTGCAGACAGGCACAGGGAGCCTGCGTCTCAGCCAGTCTAGCTGCCGACAGAGTCAGTGGACGGGGCTTTGGCAGAGATCCATGGGAGCCAGAACCAGAAGTCCACTTAGTTAAATGCAATAGTCCCTCCCTAATATTTTAGTCAGTTGACAAAAAATGGATTTTAGTCATAGTTTTAGCCCTATTAACTTGCAGTTGACTAAAACTATGAATAAAATGTTTAGTCAACATTTGAAAATCGACAAAGAGGGACATTTTTATTTTGGGGGAGTGGCTGAAGGTGAGGTTATGGGGGGGGGGGCATCACTGGGGAGTTTTAAGTGACCAATTTATTTAATTTTGGCTCGTCATTTAGAATAAAAATTAAGTATTTTATTTGCTAACAACTAATATAAACACAGTTCTCTGATGCTTTGAGGCTTTGATGATATTCTGTGGTCCTAAAAAAGAGGGGCATCAGGGTGAAAAAGAGGGGCACTTGGGAGGTATGACTTAGTGTGTGTGTTAGAAAGGGGTCCATTTAATTGAAATAACTAAAAATAGGTTTGGTAAATTATACCATCTCTGGAAATTCCCATGGGGGGCTTATTCACTAAAAAGAGTGAACTGTGGTGAACTGATAACAGATATGCCAAACGCAAACTAAAATGCCTGAATTGAAAAATTATAGGACTTGGATAATATTCCCAACTCAATATTTAGTAAATATGGCTATAGCTTGCTGAAATTACCTGACATTAGCAACTCATTGTGGCTGGCTTGGTCAGATTTGATAAAATGGGATATTTAAAGTATAAGGAACCAGTTCATTTATCCTGCGTGGAAGTTCATCTACATGGCCTTAGACATCGATAAACCAGTTTGTTCCATCACCAGTGTTGATAGCTTGCTTACATGACAATGGTACTGTCCTGACTCTCTCGTTGGCTGTCTACACAAGCAGCAAGCCAATGAGATACCGGAGGAAGTACAAAGTCGATTTGAGAGTTCTATCAGGTTCTAGAACTCTCTACGGAGCCTTGGAGGACTACAGCTCGGCTGACATCCATTTACACCATGAGAAATGGCCTAACGTACAATTGATAGCAGGAAAATATCACATAAGAGAGAAAAATGACACGAAATAGGCTATAAGAAATATTCTACATAATTGAAAATGATTTGTAAGGAATATGATTACAAATAACAGCAAAAAATATATACATTTGTTTCTTTTTTTTAATGTTTACTATACATTACATCCTTTATGTTCGTTATTTATATGTTGTAGCATTATCATAAGTCAACATGTCTATGGAAAGAACAAGAGTGCTTACCGGCAAAAAATCTATATGATAATTTACATCAGATCTCAGAGCATTTGACACATTTTAAACCTTATATTGTCATTCATCACAGAATTATTATTATTTTCAGAAAGTAAAAGAGCCAATTAAGGCAACTGAAACCAATTCATAATAAAAAATAATCCACGTTAAGATTAAATATTTTCATTTTCAAAAAACCATCCTATTCCCCAGAGAAACAGCTATAAAATCCGGCAATATATATTTTTCTTACAGGACTTAATCTATCCGTTCCTTTGCCTTCTGTTTCTAGTCACTAATGTGTTTGCATTGCAGGAAAAAGTGGCGATATTATTACCGTTTATTTTGTACGATTCTATTAAAGGTAATAATTGAATCTGAGGACGATTTTAAGTTCTCTTATGAGAGATGAGGTCCGGAAAATTATAATAATAAAGGCGGGGGGGAGGGGGGGGTAGAACCCAAGCTCTACTTTTTAAAAAGAGCCGAACAAATTATATTTTCGAAGCAAGTTTCTCTAAAATGAAAAATTATTCAAAGCTTTAGCCGTTAAATAACTGATCCAAGGAATAACTGTCTTAATAGTAATTGTGCAACTTGGTCTGTTGCTCTAATTGAAGGTAGAAAAACGTTTCTATTATAATTAGGTAATAACTGTTGTAATAGAAGAAAAGTTTGGTAGAAAAAAAAAAACCCAGTGAACGGTTGTGTAGAAAGTATAATTATAAGATCCCAAAAAAAAAAAAAATATGTAAAAATAATAAATCATATTTTGAAGGGAAAGTAAGGGCTCAAGACAAAGTAAGTGATTTATTTCATTACATTTGTATAACATGAAAGGTAATGTTGTTAGCAATATGTTAGCTCATCCACACTGTAAAAAGCCACTTCTTGGATATCTGTGATATATATTACCCTCTAAATTACAGAAATAGTTCTATTTACAAGCCTTGCAAGCGGAGAGGGAGAGATAAAACACTGTCAGGATGCCTGTGAGCAGGACCACCATCAGAAATTTTGTGGAACAAATAGTCTGGGCTCCCCTCTTAGAATTACCACCCACTCCTTACACTTAATCCCCTTGATGGGGCATGTCCTGGGTGTGCAATGTGGTTGATAGTGCATGTCCTGGGGTTTTGGGGCAAGTCCTGGGTGTGCAATTTTGGGTGATGGGGAAAGTCCTTGGTGAGCAATGTCGGTGACGGGGCAAGTCCTGGGTGTGAAAATTTTGGGTGATGGGGAAAGTCCTTGGTGTGCAGTGCCGGTGATGGGGCAAGTACTGGGTGTGCAATGTAAGTGATGGGGCATGTCCTGGGGTGCTGGCGCAAGTCCATGGTGTGCAATGTGTGTGATGGGGCATGTTTACTGTCTATACCCCCCCCATGATGATGGCCCTGTCTGTGAGGTTTAAACTGACACAGGCATTCTTCATATAATCTATATAGCAGACTATCCATCTAGGTTATGAAGGTAACAAAACACTTATAGTTCAAGGAGTACTTGGTCCGGAGCACTGTTTGGTTTTTACCAGCCACAAAGATAAGCAGATTTGGGCTAACATTAGTAATAGAGGGATAAATGAGCAATTCCAGGCCACCTTATTTTCTGTATGTTTTAGAGATTTTTATTACATGTGACATGCCCTTATTTTTACTTTAAAACCATGTATAGATCTACTATAGTTTTACATTCAAAATAATTTCAGTGCTGTCAGTAGATATTCCTGTTTCAACAAATAATCTCTGTTGAACACAGGGTTTTATGTGCTTGGCATGCATGGGTCTTGTGTGCTATGATGTAACACAGGAAGGGGGGGCTCGGGGAGATCGGCAGCATTGTTGTGTTCTTTTTTTACTGCATCAGTCACCGACGCTGATGTATAATATCTGCACAGGATCATCCCTGACCGAAAAGGTGCCAAAAAAAACAAAACACAAATTTGCCAAACTGGGAGATGAAGCTCTATTTTCTGAGCTGAGAAGATGAAGATTATTGAGTGTACCACTGGAAAAAATATCTTGTCGTTCGCTATGATTGAAGAGATTTTGGAATGGTCAGGTATATAAGAAAACAACACAGCCAAAAAATATAAATATAATAAAGTAATGTATATCTCGTGTTCTCTAAGAAGGAGCGGGGCGGAGTGAATTGCTTTATAAAACATTATTTGGTGCATCTGTACGGTGTGATAATGTTATCAGAATCCAGAATAATGCTACTGTATCCACAGGAAGTCCAGATAAAGACTTGGATAGGAAGGTAGACAACTGTTCACACAAAGAGCTCAATTCATCAAAGAATAGGCAGCAGATCAGGGGCACTTATCCGGTTAAGGAGTGCTAAACCTCAGATATAGAGTGGGATGCTTTAGATAAGGCAGGCCAGAGTATGGAAGAGGAGGGGTATGCCATAGATCAAGAGTTATAAACCACAGGTACTGCACAAGGAGGAATACACTATTATAGAGTGATCTACAGCCCATAAATGCCAACAGTTCCGAATTTGACAGGACAGGCCTTTTTTTGGGGTGGTCCTGTCACATCAGATTTAGATCTATACAGGGACGGATTATGTATTTATGGCCATTGGGCTAAACTCACTGTGGGGCCCCAGTAATCGGGTCCGTCAGATGGGCAAACTTTGTAGGCAGAGTGTCAGTGATAGTAGTACTCATCTGCAGATTGTGGTTCTTGATCCCGCTGTCCTACCAGACTCCCGAAAATCAGGACAGATGTAGAGCACCAGGACAGTCCTGCAAATTACAACCAACCTCAATCTCAGTGAGAAGAGTTTCTCAGGTCCTATTGGGTCTCATCAGATTTCAGAGCCTTGCGGGTCAAATTTTGGTGCTGCTGGATGCCTCAACATCGAGGCATTACAGCAACATCATCTGAGCAGTGGAAGAGGAAGTGATTGCTCTTCCATCGCTCTTTTTAACACAGGACATACCATGTACCATGTTACCAACTGCAGACAGGTACAGGATGTCCATAGCACATAGTAAGCTGTTTTGGTAAATGTAAGGGGTTAAGCATCATTCCCTGAATATATATTAATCAGATACCAGGATAAGTCTGCAGCCAACGTCTGTTCCATTTTTTAGAGACATCAAACATTTGTTATATATAGAATATATTTAGATTCTGGGTCATAGAAATGGAAATTAGCAGTGCGCATACAGATCATCTCATGCAATGACAGATCCGCGATATCCGCATGTACTGCAATCCTTCCAGTTTAACAAGGGCAGAATTTAATGATCTGCACATCATTTTAATAAGGAATCTAATAACTGGAAGCTTATATGAAAGGCAATGTAAACACGTTTTGACCTGTAACCTAATCTTGTATATCTGTACAGATCCCCTTCATTGCAGCAGATGGCCAGCCCAAGACAGTACTCACACCGGTAAACGGAAAAAAAACCTTACATTCAATTAATAAATGAGCTAATCTAAATTTTTATATAACTGTTTCATCAAGCTTTTAAAGGTATAAGTTGAAATATTGTAATTCAAATTAAAAAAATTTGGGGAGGCCTTCGTCTGCTGCCCCTTTGCACACGGCACATGGATCAACCAACTCAATTATTGGACTCAGTGTCGTATGGAGAAAAAACAGTCCCCTTGAATTTCGATACTGTAATTTATGTTCTTCAAGGTTATATGTGAGAGAGTTTAGTAGCGACTGCCTATCAAAAATCACTCGGAAGTTTTAAAGATTATCCATAAAGAAACCTCTTCCAACAGTACTGGTCGTCTCATGGTAACGAGGACACTGCATGACCAGCATGCAACAAAATGGTTAAATTCCTGAAATGCGGCACAGCATATTTTCCAACCCTGACTACCTCCTCAACCCTGACTGCCTCCCTTAATCATCATAAATAACGTGATATGCATCATTACGGCAGAGCAGTCCTATCCCGTGTCACGTGTTAAGCCATATTTGCATGCTTGGTCAAACTGCGCCATTGGCCATTCCGTGAAGCATCCGACGGATGTAGCTTGGATCATTAATGTAACATGGCGTCAAATGACGGCCAGGCATGCGGCTAGACCATGTGGAAAAATGTATAAAATACCTTAAGTAGGGCCTTTCAATTTATTTATTTTTACTTCTGTCTCAGGAATTACACCGTAGCCCTGCTATCACACAGGACTAGGCAAAGTGTCCATATATGGACCAGTGGCAAGGTGAAGGTCAACAAAACATCGTTAGAGTGACCATCAAAAAGTGCAGGAAATGTCTACTATGTACAATTTTTGTGCCTATCTCTACTTGGGATCGACTGGATCACACTGTATTAAAAGCAGGATCACAACGTGATTCCATAGATCTGGCTAAACTTCTACTTGAGGGCGGAAGTTGAAGGGAGATCCGGGTGGCCCGATGTGTATGACAGAATCCCTGTTACAATGCAGAGAATTATTCCGTCTCCGTCAGATGTTCTTGATTTCTCTACTTGGAAAGGCAATTATCACATTGTTACATGTAACAGTAAATCAGAATTTCTCAAGTCGTGGTTCATGCACCAGGGAGAATCTCTGAAACGACCAGAAGGTCAATGGCTGTTTAATTTCCGTGCTTAATGGTATTTGGTAGGAAACAATTGCTCTAAGGGATACTTGTTAAAACAGGTTTTTTATTAGAGGTACTTAGCTTGCAAGATGTTTGGCTAGGAGTGCTTGGCTAAAAAAAAGGGGTCTTTTCCTAGTGCAAGTCACCGATTTTGCCAAAGTCGCTCAGGTTTTGCCAATCTTGTCCGCAAGAGATTGTTACTTGTAATATAGTAAATTGAGTTGAAGGGACCCTGTCGCCTAAACATTTTTTTATTAATGTAGAGAATGAAAAATGATCTATGCACGTGCATAGTGTTAGAAGAATTGAAGAATAGAAGAATCAAATGCATTAAGAGGAAAATGGGTCTTTTTATGACAGTGACGTTTTTGAAGTTGAGCGCCCAATTTTCTACAAGAAGCCATGATATGGCTCTCAAAGTGAGTTCAAGTAAAAAGTGTGCCCTATAGAGCCCACAGATCCCAATGTGAGTGTTATGGGTCTATTCACTAAAATTTGACATTGCAAGTTGACTATCATTTTGAGACTGAGTCAAATTCGCCACCCAAGTTTGACTTAGAAGCAAAAAACAAAAAATCCCAGGTTCGAATCTGCCCCATTGAAAGTAATAGGGTACAAAATGTTGAAAAGCTATTTGCGAGACTAAGTCAAACTCGGGTGCCGATTATGACTTAGTCTCAAAATAAAAAGGTGACCACCAAAAGTCGAATTTTATTGAATAGAGTCCCCCATAATTGATGGTGCACATGTGCCATCTAAGAGCTTCCGAGTGCCACTTTCCGTAGGACCTCCATCACTGGTTTCCGACATCCCCTGTGGCTTGCTTTTTCAATTTTTCTCAATATTTGGCAGTTGCTTTCTATTCCGCTAACACTATGTATAGATTATTTTATTCCCTACATTCACAGTATAAACTCCATACACTGTGTTCAGTCCCTTTCAGACTTTGTAAACCCTGCATAATCTCAAGTAGAAAACTAGAAGCCAGATGAGAAAGAAGACCGCTCTACACATCAGCACACGACACGTATATAATATGTTACCACAATGGTAACAAATAAACCAAAATAGCTAACACTACACCAAAGCATCTAACATAGGTGGGTGCTAACACTATAGGGTCTACGTAACAAAGAGAGAATTGCGGGGAACAGAGATGTGGATGGAAAATTTGATTTGAAATACTGGGGAGCTTAATCTCTTTAATTATTTTGCTTACCAGGGACCACATGCCTTCCAATTGTACAATAGAGAGACACTCCTGTAATTTATAGGCCTATATTATATAGTGTTAGGACCTATATCGGAGTGCTTTGGTGTACTTTGGCTTAGTATAATATGGCCATGTAATGTAACAACATCTCCAATTTTTTTAGTTTGGGTATTTTTAAGCAGTATTAATGAACACTATAGCTTTATGAGATATGAGTTGCGTATTGTGTGTTTTATATTTATAATTATATAATCCAATATGGAAACTAAGCACAGCAGGAGAAAGCTTAATAACCTTGTTAAACACCACAATTACCTGGCGCTCCAGGCAAATCGATGTAAGACATAAGTAAAATATTAAACATAAAGGATTGCAACCTTCAAATCCATCCATCGAGCAACTCTACATTCACCTTCACACAGAACGCGTGTGTACAGCGTCAATTCTGCTCTGAAATTCATGATGACAGTTAGTCACTGAAGATAACAGGATTAGCACATTGCTCTGATACAAAGCACAGATACTAAAGAGAATTGTGTTCCGCTGCCCTAAATTACAGGCACTATCATCTGTTATGTGGCTTTTCTTTTTTTTCTTTTCTTTTATTTGATTACAAATAACAAACACCACATAATCTGATCATTCAACAGTATTCATAGACTGTTTACAAGGATAATTAGCAGTTGTTAAATCATCAGAGTTTAGACAATACAAGTATACATACAACATATAATACAGGTTCACTGAGAGAGCTGGGGGTGCGCAGCAGACATTCCCGGGCGGGGAGGAGGGGATTAGGTATTTATATACCAGTTTTTATTATCATGTCATATATAGGTAGATTACACCTATCCAGCTATATTTATTATTTGTTTTTATATTTTTTTATCATGTCCAGGGCCAAATCCTCCCTCTTCCACTTTTCCACTCTTCCCATCTAATCTATTTGTTATGTGGTTTTTCTTAAAAAACAAAACAAAAAAAAAAAAAACAGATTCACACCTATTTAAAGGACACAAAATAAACTTAGGTTTGATTGAAAGCTGACATCAAGTGTAGACATGTTAAATAGAAATGCTTTAATGAACGTATACAAATAAATAAACTTATTGAGCCCTCTTTGCTCCCTATAGCTCTATCAGGGGGCAGACATGTTGTTTAGAATCTTTGCTCTGTACAGCTCTATCAGTGGGCAGACATGTTGTTTAGAATCTTTGCTCTGTACAGCTCTATCAGGGGCAGACATGTTGTTTAGAATCTTTGCTCCCTATAGCTCTATCAGGGGGCAGACATGTTGTTTAGAATCTTTGCTCCCTATAGCTCTATCAGGGGGCAGACATGTTGTTTAGAATCTTGGGTCAGATGGGTCATACATTCCGCCCCCTGATAGAGCTATACAAGCAGAGACGAAGCAATACTTTACTTTATTTGTATCATTTCGTTAAAGGTCAGCCGTCAGCAAAAAAAATACGTTCTGTGTAATTGAAAGATGGCATCAAATGTAGACATTTCAAATTGAAATGCTTTGATGAAAGAATACAAATAAAGTACCTTACTGAGTTCTCTTTGCTTGTACAGCCTTATCAGGGGGCGGACATCTTGGGTCAGATCTTCTTTCATGTGGACCAAGATTCTAAACAAAATGTCAGTCCTGATAGAGCTATACAAACAGGGAAGGGTCAATAGGGTGCTCTATTCCTACACCTTCAATAAAGTATTTCAGTTTAAAATGCTACACTTCAAGCAATCTTTCAATTAAACAGAACACATGTTTTTTTTTGCTTTTAAGGGGTTTTATTTAAACCCCCTGACGGCAATGGACATACCACGAGAAACATGTTATTTAGTGACACTGACTGATGTGTGAAGAAAAACAGAAGACAACACAAACCCTACATCTAAATTAACCCTAGATCTAGGTTTGGGGTTAGGATTACCCAGAGAAGCAGAAAACATAGGCAGAGAGAACCCAACGCATTTCACCATCATTATCATTTGGACACAAGCACAGCTGCCATACTTGATTGAGCGAATAACTTTTTCTTTAAAGTGCTTCTCAATTGAGGTAAATGTTCCCCTTTTCTGCCCCCCCATCCTGACCATTTTAATCAAAATGTAGACTTGTTCTTGCAGTGTGATGTAAAATATAAAAATAAAGAAAATGGCACTAGAGTACAGGTATTATTCTTTCTTTTTTTTTAAATGATCTACTGCTGTGTTTTACTATACACCTAATTTGTTCAAAGTAATCTTTTAGAATTATTTAACAGTTCATAAATCATGCCTGGGAGAATAATGAACCAGGGTATCCAATCAATCTGAAAATATGAATAATGAGAAATTTACGGACTTTGAATTTTTGGGGGAAACGTGTGACACTAAGTGCATTAGAGAAATGTGTATTACATTTACATCTCTTTGCATGTTAGATTATATTAAATTACATAAATCGTTTTGTGTCGGGTGTAAGTAATTTAAGGCAATAAATTATGTTTATGAAGAACATTTGGACATTCGAATTCTCTAATTTATTTGTCAGTAACCTAATGGTTTGTGTTTTTATTAGTTAATATGAAGGCAGAAGTAAAATACAATAATACATAATTTATACAGTTTGGTTAAATTTGACTTAATCGACAGTGAGTTTTTTGTTCAGTCTTAAAGAAGAATTGTCACAGAAACTTTTAAAAACAAGAAAAATAAAAATATGTTTTCTTTATTCAAGTTGTTTCCGATATCTACGAGTACATAGTTTCCGATACGGGAAATACTGGTAATTGTCCATCTTTCATCTCTGACAGAGAAGAAACAAATTTGCACTTGTATATGGGATAATAATGCTCTACATACTGATTTTCCCAATAAAATAATTGTGGTACAACTAATGATGTTGCTAAATAATTAATGTCAGTAAAAAAAAAAAAACAACCAAAAAACCCATCATAGCGCAGTGTACATGGACAAACATTTATTCTCACTAAAAGAAATAAAAACGTTTAACCCTATTTGAAAAATGTACCTTGACGGCTAACCTACGGCTATTTTTAACCCCTTCCCGACGTTAGGACGTACTATGCCGTCCTGACTTTAAGTGCCTTAAAGTCGTTAGGACGGCAAAGTACGTCCTGTATTAAACAGCTCATCGCGAGCTGTTTTCGGATGCCGCTGCAGGCACTTGCAGCGGGATCCCACCTGTCATCTGAGGCCACTTTGAGTGGCCTCAGTCTGACAGGGGAAATGTAGCAGGTGCTCAAAGCGAGCACCGGCTACATTTCTCCAAATGGCGCCGTGCCCGAACTTCATGACGTCTGAGGTCTCGAATTTTTTGCAGGGACCCACAGGGTCTGTTAAGACCCTGATCGGGTCTTTGGGAGAGTGTTCCTGGCTACCAATCACCTTGTGATCGGTGGCCAGGAACCAATCGTGACGTTTTGGTGCTTGCGTCGTTTGGAACGCAAACACCTTGCGTCACGAAGGGGTTAAACTTTGTTTTACTATGAATCTAGAGAATTAAAAAATATGAATAAAAAACGCCTTTGGCAAAAAGCAGTTGATAAACAATTCATGTGCATATCAGGCCACAGGTGATATCATAAGCAGGTTGTTTTTCTCCTAGTTTAGGCATTTGCTTGCAATTTTTCTAACACAATGTATAGATCATTTTCAATCGTTTTTTTTTTACCCTCTACATTCACAGTAAAGACAATGTTTAGGTGATACAGTCCCTTTACATTTACAGGATTACCAAACTCGGCCAGAGCTGACTTGATGTTGGAACAGTTAGTAAAAAGTGCAATACACCTGGGCCAGTCCCATTAAGATACAGTTGTAGAATGATACTGGCTTAGTGGCGGGGGACATAGACGTTATCCCTGGAAGGATCTCGTTCCGGCAACTGACTGATTTAAATGAGAAGTGTTACTGTGTGTGTAAATGCCTTAGGGTAGGATCAGCAAGGGGCGGCAAAATATATCTTCGCCTAGGGCGGCAAACAGTCTTGCACCGGTCCTGATTGGCGACTATATACTAAAATAAAATAAAAACAGATCAGCCCTTGCTGGCTGCACCCGAGAGGCCCAGGAATGTCTAGAAATCTATGAAAACAGTTTCTCTCTGCTTTCTGTTCTAGGTGTCCTTTTTTCTCTAGTATTCCAGAAAAAAATTATCATTAAAGAGGCTCAACATGGTAAACATGCTCTAGGAAAAGGGTCGAACTTGATGGACACAAGTCTTTTTTCAACCTAAACTACTATGTATATGTAACTTGAAAAAAGATTAGGTTCCTAGGGAATTGAAAAAAAAAACCCTTTCTGAAATCTTACAACTAAATTTCTGACACTGTAAGGGGAACTACTCCATGGGACATGATATGAGAACCAAATTCCATTGGCATAGGGTTAGGTAAGGACTAAATTGTGACAACAGTATGGAACGAGACTCGTACTTGAGTTAACTCTTTCTGCACGCCCCAAGTTGGATAAAACTAAGCTTCACATGCTTATAGATGCAACTCATCGTAATATAACATTTTTAGAATGAAGCACTTTAATAACAATACTACATATAGAAAGTAATAAAAGATGTAATATGACAATATTAATTTCCATACATGACGAAACACTACTCGTATCTTAATACCCAGCCTCATTTTTCAATGAACGTAGATAGATTATCCAACTTCGGTATCAGTAAGCAGGTCTTGTATGTCTTCCTTCCTGGAAGGATCTCATACAATATGCAAGTTATCCTCAATGAGCATTGTCTGACCTGATGTCCTTTCTTACCGGAATTAACATCTTATGCTTTAAAATAAATCCAAGAATCCTGTAGAAATGTTAACACGGCGACATAGCAGCAGAAACAGTATACACGGCAAAGAAATAGAATTCCAATCAGCAATTGACTGGTTTTATTCTTTCACTTATCATACTGTATTTGATAGTTAAATATTCTAACAAGAATCGGCGATGAACCATTTTAGAGTCTTTACAAAACTTCAGCAAAAGCTTAAACAAACAACTAATCTTATATTGGTTTTAAGTGAATTGGTTTTATGTATATTGATTCTGTAAACATTTTCTATTGTGGTTTTTATACTACCAAATGGTACCATATATTTTTATGTTTTAAAGAGTTTTTAGTAACATATATAATTTTTGAATGAGCATTAATACTAGATCCTTATTATTTTGTATATCATATGAATGTACACCGATCAGCCATGCCATTATGACCATGTGGCAAGCCGGCGGGGGGAGTGATGCTTTGGCCAATGTTCTGCTGGGAAACCTTGGGTCCTGCCATTCATGTGGATGTTACTTTCAGTATTGTATCTTCCACAAGGCAAACAAGACACCCGGCTAGGGTGGCACTTTGCCAGAGGGTGTTAAAGCACACTTCTGGTGCTTCAAACATTTTTGCTCCCTCCCCCACCGTTCATCAAGCTTTAGCTCCTTCCAATTAATCGGGGTGATGGGGGCATGTAATGGACGTGGTGGGGGTATGTAATGAGGGTGATGGTGGCATGTAATGGGGGTGATGGGGCATTTTGTGTGTATGCAATGTGGGTGATGGCAGCACGTAATGTGGTGATTGGGTATTTATGTTGTGTACAATGTGGGTGATGGGGCATGTGATGGGGCATGTTGTGGGTGTGCAACGTGGGTGATGAGGCATGTTGCTGGTGTGCAACGTGGGTGGGGGGGTGCCCGAATTTTGTCTGCCTAGGGCAGCAAAAATCTAAGATACACCCCTGGTTACATTGACACGCACCACCTATCTAAGCATTGTTACAGACCATGGAGCCATTAGGGCCCCAGATCTCACTATAACTTCTGCAGTAAGGCGGAAGTATCGTGAGATCTCAGGACTAACATCATATCCCGCTTAGACTGCAATGTTAGTCCATGGATCGCAAGCCCTGCATTATACTGAGGCTTTCGTCAAGTCTGCTAATTACTTACCGACAAATGTTTACAATAAGCACAACCTAATTGGATTACAGATTCCATTACTGATCACATTTTTTCCCCAAACACGTTCAAATATGGAACCTTTCATAGCCAATGGGGAGGAGACCATCTCTACCATGCATGACTTCACCGAGCGCTCCAAAATAGAACGTCGGTAATCAGATGCAACATACAGACTTCTTCATCAAATACCTGTGTTTCTACCACATTCCGGTTCTAAACTTAGCAGTTCCCAAATAATCTAGAACATTTAAATCAGGTTCATTTCCAACAAGACCAACCAAATGACATTTTATAATGCAGAATGAACATAGGGTAGGCTACATCTCTAAAAATAATACATTCTTCTACCTTTTACAAAGAGGTGCGGTACAGTGCCTGTATCTAGGTCAAAATACAGCAGAGATATTCTGATAATATGATATGTGATTGCACCTTCATAAAGAATGCTAGAAATCCTGGCAATCTGAATACCAATGTATGTTTTAGTCTAAAATATGCATCCCTACAAGTAAATCTCTGCTAAACTTGGGTTCTGTCTAATTATATGGTGTATGGAATGGATGCAGGAAACACTCAGAATCCCATGGTTTTCGTTTTTTTGTTGAAGTAACGACAAACCTCCATTTTTACCGTATGTATCCACAGATCATGTAATAAACATGAGACACAGTTCAAACCCATTGGGGTATATGTATAAAAACTCCCGCACTGCATACTGTCGGAATCTTTATAAAACACCGCAATCGTCGTTTGATATGTATAATGGCGAGTGCGCTTTTTTTAAATAAATCCCCGACACTTTGCAGTGCAGTAAAGGGTGTGTTTGGCGGAGGTTCCCCCGACACAACTCACCTTTTAGAAAAAAACTGATTTTTTTTTTATACATAGACTGCGCTGACGCAACTAACGCCAACACAACCTTAAATCTACGCATTCGGCGTAGATAACGCACACCAGTTGGCGCAATCTGTGTGTGCGCCGTGTTTATACATTTTTAGGGTTAAAATACATTAATTTAGTACGGTTGTTTTGTTTTGTTTTTTTCTGTGTTGCCGAAGACAACCTTTGCGTCTTTGTCAATGTGTTAAAAAATTCATTTTGGTCTGCTATTCTAGAACACATCTAGGTGTAATCTCACGTAAGCCATAAGAATTAATGGCTGAAACAATAAAGATGTAGCAGATGAGATATTAACGGAGGAAAACAAAGCTCTAACCAATTTTGTTCCCTTGTTTGGTAATGTGCCGCGTAATACACTCTCCGGCTTTCTGGAGAAATAATACTCTCCATTGCGTGAATGTGATCTGCTTTGTACTATATAAAAGGAAATTAAGGAATCAGATGAAGGTCTGGGGAGTCTTATAATAGTTAGTTTACATTTGATGGATTAAAAGACAGAGCGCAGTAAACAACCACAAAAAGATTTGTTAATGATCACAAAAAAAAATGCTATTTCTCTGGTGGGAAAATCGTCTGAGAAGGTCGGAAACTGAATGACCAGTTAAGAAATACTTGGGTTTAATAGCTTTTTTTTTTTTTCCATGTGTTAGCGCATTTCACGAGCAGAAATCCTAGAAGTAATAAAAAATAAAACCTATTTCTGCCACTCAAATTAATATTGTTTTGGAATTAAGATGACAGAGAAGACACAAAATCTGTTTTTGAAATGTGTTGGTAGCACATGCCTAGGCATTCTCTACAGTGCCTGGAGGGGGTTTGGGAAAAACATTTAAAATATGCCTTAGCTCACCTTAAAGGTCAACTGCAAAAAATAAGTTCTGTTTAACTGAAATATTGGATCAAGTGTAGGCATTTTAAAAAGAAATGCTATAATTAAATAATATTACCAAAAAACAGCACCTTATTGAGCCCTCTCTGCTTGTTTAGCACTATCAAGGGGGCAGACATATTGGGTCAGATCTTCTGTCATCTCACATATCTGACCCAAGATTCTGAACAAAATACTGCTCCACAAAGTGTGAGTAGAATTTATTGTTTAATGTGATTTTTCTATGTTTCCTTCCCTTCTATGTATATATTGGACTTCATTGTAGAAATGTTTCAAGTTAAGTATATTGGTATATACTGTTTGGTGCATTTGGGTTTCCGCTTTGGTCTATTCTAATATTTTTCACTAGGACACTAGGGTGCTGCCTTTATCTTCACAGGTCCCTGTGGGTTTCCTTTTCTAGAAATAACCAAGATGCATTCTGATATTTTCTGGTTTTTAAGTATATCCTGGGGAATGGTACTTTTGCCCAACATCCAAGGGATGTTACTATTGCAATTGCTCATTTTATCAACCTCGGAAGGATGAAGGGCTGAGATGATCCCACCACCAATTGATCCAGCAACCCCGGGGATTGAACAGATACTACATTAGGCCACTAAGATATCTCACCACTGATTTAATATAGGCCGGGGAATAAAAAGTAGAGTATGTCAAGGAGGGACAGGAATATGTCCGTGGACCTCTACAGGTGTTGTCCACTTCCAGCGGGTGGATGAAAAGAAAAAACCCTTGAGCTATTTTTTTTTTTGCATCTTTGTTCACGTTAAATGTATAATGCTATTGATTGCAGAGAACACGCAGGAAACTGTGCTATATGCAGTGGTGTATCTTGTTTTTTTGCTGCCCTAGGCAGACAAAATTTGGACACCCCATCCCCCACGTTGCACACCTACGACATGCCCCATCACCCACATTGTACACCCACGACATGCCCCATCACCCACATTGTACACCCACGACATGCCCCATCACCCACGTTGCACACCCACGACATGCCCCATCACCCCATTACATGCCCCATCACCCACATTGCACACACATTAAATGTCCAATCATCCCATTACATGCTCCCATCACCCACATTGCATGCACACAAAATGCCCCATCAACCCCATTACATGCCACCATCACCCTCATTACATACCCCCACCATGTCCATTACATGACCACATAACCCTGATTAATTGGAAGGAGCTAAAGCTTGCTGAATGGTGGGAGAGGGAGTGAAAATGTTTGAAGCACCAGAAGTGTGCTTTAACACCTACTGGCAAAGTGCCGCCCTAGTCGAGTGCCTTGTTTGCCTTGTGGAAGATACACTGCTGACTATATGGGCTTAATTTTCCAGACCTTAACTCTGGCTTATTTATCCTCTGGCTGTATTTAACCACAAGCAGATTACTTAATAGAGGGAGCAATTTAGTAATTTAGTAAATTCACTTGGATCTGATAAGGAATTTAACATCTCTGTGCTACATAGGTCAGTGCAACATTGTAGGATATTATTCCCATGAAAAATGGGTCTGTTTGTAACCTCACTGATGCTGGTATATGGGAAATACGTTTCAATTGTTAAAATATTAAAATGTGATTATTAGTCATCGACTAATTAGCAGGGTAAGCTGTTGGAAGCCTAAATTGCAGAGAAAATGTTAATTAGGTCATAATTTATGTGAAGCATTGTTAAAATATGTTTACACCACTCTCTATTTACCAGAAATTGAACTTTAGAAACAATTTGCATTTTATAATCCTCATTTTTTTAATGCTGTTTAAACACAACGGTTACAAATATATTTTATTGTTATTTGACAAAAAGGTATTGCTGTAACGGATGGTGTACTAACTCTCATTCACAAACCTTACATGCGGCAGAAAAAGCACTCATTACAGTTATTAATTCAGCTATTTTTGAACTAAAATGGTCTGCCGTCTACACCGTCTGGGGGCTTTATACATTTGTAAAATGCACGTTCCAGCCAAAATTATATGAGGCAGCATTTTTAATATTATTATAATACATACACAGAAATGTTTATACGATGCTGTCAGATTAATTGATAAACAAAGAGCTAGGTTGCTTTAAGCAAAACATTTAAAAAAAAATCTGTGTTCCTTTTACACAGTAAACCCAACTCTACAGATGCCCATCGGCTTTACACTCAGCTCTACCTCTCAGTTGAGACAGAGCTGAACTGATGCTCAGCACACACGCAGCCAACGCATTTATTTGATTATATCACACTTGCCAAAGTTGACAGGATTGTCGCATTTTTAAGGGGAGTCCTGTTCCGTCACATTTAGGTCTGTCCAAGCATCACTGCTGCTATTATTACATCACATTGTAATTATGTATCAGTAGATAGACTGAACAAGAATTGGTAGGTAGGAACTCATGTGCCCTTTTCCTTTTGGTTTCATCCCTGTCGCATCCCTGGCTTTGTTTCTGGGATGTTGGCGGGTATGAAGTACAGCAAAGGTATATAGCTAGCCTCTGTTTATGTTTATGAAGGAATTAAAAATGAATTTGAGCTTGGACCAGGTTCATTCTGTCGACTAAACATTTCTGTTGTAGTTTTTGTCAACTGCATGTTTTCAGGGACTAAAACTAAACTATAACTAAATAAAAACTAGATTAATAGGACTAAAACTAGGACTAAAATCCATGGCAATTTTCATCAACGGACTAAAATGTTAGGGAGGGATTATTGCAATTATCTATTTGGACTTCTGGTTCTGGTCCCCATGGATCTCAGCTAAAGCCCAGTCCCCTGACTCTATCTGCAGCTGGATTGAGACACAGTCTCCCTGTGCCTGCCTGCCCCCTGGAACAATACCCTGCAAACTGCAGAGGATACTCCTCCATCTGATTCACCTGGTACTGTCACATAAGTGTTTCCGGGCCCATCTCCCTAGCAAGTTAACTTAACACTGTGTAACAGCCTTCTCAGACCTGTTCCCTCCCATCTCCCTAGCAAGTTAACGTAGCACTGTGTAACAGCCTTCTCAGACCTGTTCCCTCCCATCTCCCTAGCAAGTTAACTTAACACTCTGTAACAGCCTTCTCAGACCTGTTCCCTCCCATCTTCCTAGCAAGTTAACTTAACACTGTGTAACAGCCTTCTCAGACCTGATCCCTCCCATCTCCCTAGCAAGTTAACTTAACACTCTGTAACAGCCTTCTCAGACCTGTTCCCTCCCATCTCCCTAGCAAGTTAACTTAACACTCTGTAACAGCCTTCTCAGACCTGTTCCCTCCCATCTCCCTAGCAAGTTAACTTAACACTCTGTAACAGCCTTCTCAGACCTGTTCCCTCCCATCTCCCTAGCAAGTTAACTTAACACTATGTAACAGCCTTCTCAGACCTGATCCCTCCCATATCCCAAGCAAGTTAACTTAACACTATATAACAGCCTTCTCAGACCTGCTCCCTCCCATTTCCCTAGCAAGTTAACTTAACAATGTGTAACAGCTTCTCAGACCTGCTCCCTCCCATCTCCCTAGCAAGTTAACTTAACACTCTGTAGCAGCCTTCTCAGACCTGTTCCCTCCCATCTTCCTAGCAAGTTAACTTAACACTTTGTAACAGCCTTCTCAGACCTGTTCCCTCCCATCTCCCTAGCAAGTTAACTTAACACTCTGTAACAGCCTTCTCAGACCTGTTCCCTCCCATCTCCCTAGCAAGTTAACTTAACACTCTGTAACAGCCTTCTCAGACCTGTTCCCTCCCATCTCCCTAGCAAGTTAACTTAACACTATGTAACAGCCTTCTCAGACCTGTTCCCTCCCATCTCCCTAGCAAGTTAACTTAACACTATGTAACAGCCTTCTCAGACCTGTTCCCTCCCATCTCCCTAGCAAGTTAACTCAACACTGTGTAACAGCCTTCTCAGACCTGATCCCTCCCATCTCCCAAGCAAGTTAACTTAACACTGTATAACAGCCTTCTCAGACCTGCTCTCTCCCATCTCCCTAGCAAGTTAACTTAACACTTTGTAACAGCTTCTCAGACCTGCTCCCTCCCATCTCCCTAGCAAGTTAACTTAACACTGTGTAACAGCTTCTCAGACCTGCTCCCTTCCATCTCCCTAGCAAGTTAACTTAACGCTATGTAGCAGCCTTCTCAGACCTGTTCCCTCCCATCTTCCTAGCAAGTTAACTTAACACTTTGTAACAGCCTTCTCAGACCTGTTCCCTCCCATCTCCCTAGCAAGTTAACTTAACACTCTGTAACAGCCTTCTCAGACCTGTTCCCTCCCATCTCCCTAGCAAGTTAACTTAACACTCTGTAACAGCCTTCTCAGACCTGTTCCCTCCCATCTCCCTAGCAAGTTAACTTAACACTATGTAACAGCCTTCTCAGACCTGTTCCCTCCCATCTCCCTAGCAAGTTAACTTAACACTATGTAACAGCCTTCTCAGACCTGTTCCCTCCCATCTCCCTAGCAAGTTAACTCAACACTGTGTAACAGCCTTCTCAGACCTGATCCCTCCCATCTCCCAAGCAAGTTAACTTAACACTATATAACAGCCTTCTCAGACCTGCTCCCTCCCATCTCCCTAGCAAGTTAACTTAACACTTTGTAACAGCTTCTCAGACCTGCTCCCTCCCATCTCCCTAGCAAGTTAACTTAACACTCTGTAACAGCCTTCTCAGACCATCTCCCTAGCAAGTTAACTTAACACTATGTAGCAGCCTTCTCAGACCTGTTCCCTCCCATCTTACTAGCAAGTTAACTTAACACTTTGTAACAGCCTTCTCAGACCTGTTCCCTCCCATCTCCCTAGCAAGTTAACTTAACACTCTGTAACAGCCTTCTCAGACCTGTTCCCTCCCATCTCCCTAGCAAGTTAACTTAACACTCTGTAACAGCCTTCTCAGACCTGTTCCCTCCCATCTCCCTAGCAAGTTAACTTAACACTATGTAACAGCCTTCTCAGACCTGTTCCCTCCCATCTCCCTAGCAAGTTAACTTAACACTATGTAACAGCCTTCTCAGACCTGTTCCCTCCCATCTCCCTAGCAAGTTAACTCAACACTGTGTAACAGCCTTCTCAGACCTGATCCCTCCCATCTCCCAAGCAAGTTAACTTAACACTGTATAACAGCCTTCTCAGACCTGCTCCCTCCCATCTCCCTAGCAAGTTAACTTAACACTTTGTAACAGCTTCTCAGACCTGCTCCCTCCCATCTCCCTAGCAAGTTAACTTAACACTGTGTAACAGCTTCTCAGACCTGCTCCCTTCCATCTCCCTAGCAAGTTAACTTAACACTATGTAGCAGCCTTCTCAGACCTGTTCCCTCCCATCTTCCTAGCAAGTTAACTTAACACTATGTAACAGCCTTCTCAGACCTGTTCCCTCCCATCTCCCTAGCAAGTTAACTTAACACTGTGTAACAGCCTTCTCAGACCTGTTCCCTCCCTCACCGCTGGAGATTTAGTCGACTAAAACAAGACAAAAACTAAAACAATTCCGATGACTATAATATGACTAAACTAAAATGGCATTTGAGTCAAAATACTAGGACTAAAAGTAAATACAAATTTGCCGTCAAAACGAACACTGGCTTGGATAGCGGTAACATATATTTAAACATCTCCTTGGGGTTAGCTATGAAGGTAATTTCTAGGGTAACATTCTAAAAGTTATCTAATCACCAGAAACATTCCAATGGTTCACACGGTGACTGGACCAAATTTATCCCACAACTAACTTTCATACATAACCCCCCCAGCCCCCCCCCCCCCCCCTGTGAAAATCAAAAAGAGCAAGTACAGGGAAACAAAAAAACAAGTAAAACAAATTAGCATCAACAACAAACTGATAACAAGGGAAAGCTGACTTTGAATCCATGCATGATACATGCTGCAGATAACCGGCGACATATGTTAACTTAACAATTGACTTGAAATTCGGAGTGTTGCACAAATACATAAATTAATTCAATGGTGCCGTTATGAACAAAAAATGTGGGAATTAATTCAGTTACAGAAGGTGCTAATTAAAACGCTGGCTTAATTGACAAATTCATCAAAAGAAGCCATGAACCCAACTGTATCGTCAGCGGTTAACAAGGTTTTTTTTTTTTTAGTTTATTATTATATTGTTATTGAGAAGTTCCTGGATTAACCATTAGGGCTGGATCAAATGATTAAAAACTGGCCCTTTTGCAGTATGTATTGGGCGTTGTGTGGGAGGAGCTAATGTGAAGCCACTCCCTTCTTGCTTAGGATGCTTAAAGGACAACTGTGGCGAAAAATGAAGTGTAGGCATTTTAAATTGAAATGCTTTAATGAAAGAATACAAGTAAAGAACCTTATTGAGCTCTCTTTGCTCTAAATAGCTCTATCAGGGAGCAGACATGTTGTTTAGAATCTTTGGTCAAATGGGTCAGATCTTCTTTCATCTGAACCAAGGCAATGAACATCTGACCCAAGATTCTAAACAACATGTCTGCCCCTAGAGAGACATATATGGAGCAAAGAGGGCTAAATAAGGTACATTATTTGTATTGTTTCAGTAAATAATTTCTATATAACTCATCTACACTTGATACAGTCTTTGTATTAAACATAAGGTAATTTGTTTGTTACAATTGTCCTATAATGAGAAATAATACTATAATCCATAGCACCACAGCTGCTGTTGGATCTATGATTTCTATGATGCTCAACTCATCTCGTTAAGCTTTACACACAACCTATATCGCACCGGGATCTGCATATTTTTGCCTTTCTGCATGTATAAAGGCTGAGAGGAATACATTGGACAGCAAATACACGGCACTGATTGTGAAGCACGAATACAATGAAAGACAATTAGCAGCTTAACCACGCGTTTCGCAATTTTGGTTGTGTTCTTCAAGAATGGTGACTATCCTTTACGATTGTTACTACTCTGTTGTGAGGAAACATGTTTAGCACCATTCGCATCCGCATCTGTTTGTTTTTCGTGGTCACAAAGAAGCATCTGAAGGAGATTCACACTTATTTTGCTCTCAGTGTAACAGTAGAAAATGCCTTCTTCTTCTCCTTCTACTAAATCTTTTATTTATCACCTGGGGTAAGTTCATAACAAGTGTGCTACTTTGTAGTTTTACAGATAATCTAAGAGAAAGAATTTTCCTTAGGCAATGTAACCGTCTGCTAGAAGACATGATTATTTATGCTAATAGAAAGTTGCAACCGGGACTCAAAGGCACGGCGGCACTTTACTGCTGCTGCAAAGCAGCACAGGGCCAATGCACAGTCCCAGCAATGGAGACAGGAAAGAGTTTGCAACATCCAGAACATGGACATAGAAAGGGAGAGTCAAAGTGTCTGTACAAGGGAAACAGTGTCCGCAACAAAGTCTGTAAAGGTCCATACAAGGTCATAGAATTGTCCTCCGCAAACGCTCGCAACAGTCTAATTTTTTTCAAGGGTGGTACCCTGTTAGTCATGGGGATGCCTGAAACATATAAGGTCGTTATATATCTGTTCACAGTTGTTGTGTATGTCGGCTGTTTCAGGTACGTTCGGTAGGGTCCTCCACACACTGACGTATGTCCAGTTTCCTTCAGACTTGCCTGTCCACCATTGGGCCTTCAACTTTATTTGGACAACACGTATTCTCATCCTTGGTCAACAAGAACAAGTCAACAGGATCTACATTTTTCTAAACAAATGTGCACACAAAGTGCTTACATGTCAAAGACATACTTTCCTGTGGGATTATGGTGGACCAGTCATCCAAGGTTATAAAAACTAAAAATCATCCCTGGGGGCAAGGAGTATGATGGATTTGGTCAAGTAGGGTAGGATGTAGGGAGATGATGTGCGTGGAATGTGAATAAAGCTCTGGGCTTATCCAGAGATTATCCATGTTGGGAGAAATTGTGTGTAAGTACATTACATATTCCCAAAAGACACCACCTCTCTACTGAAGCTGCATTATGTTTTTTGGAAATAATACTAATAAAAGAAGGGAATTTACATAATAATGGTCAGCAATTAAAGTAGGGTAAAAAGGGGTTAATAGCCTTGATCTATTTTTTTTTTCTTTTATCTTTATTTGCTGTAATTTAAAAGAAACCCACAATCCCTCCCTGCCCCTTGATGTGCCAAACATCAAAGAATACAGTCTCTCCTCAAATAACAAGGCAGTTAAGGTGTTATAGGGTAACATCAGGTCTGTGTTTTTGTAATGCTAACTTGCAATCAACGGATCTGCTGTGCCGGATGATTACTTTCACAGAAAAGTACATTGTATGTTTTATTTTAAATTAGAGGCCAGGAATACACGCTGGGAGGTTCCCCGCTGAGCCACAGATATGTCGTTTATTGCGAGAGTTGCCTACAGTTTAATCCTTGACTGATGTCACTTCCTTTTCCTGATTCCGTTGACTACTGACTGTGGCTAGCGGCTGCCTCCAGCTAGTAGTAAAATAGTAGGAGGCGCTTGTGCACACTTAAAAAAAATTGGACTCCGTCTTCAGGTTTCTACCTTTAGCTCTGGGAAATCTACTCCTAGAGGCCCACGGGTAGAACTCCTTGAGGTTGCTCTGGGAATATTCAGTAGAGAGCTCTGTTGAGTCTCCTTGATGGGACTTGACCTTCAAATTAAAGAACAACACTTGATGCAACAGAGTGTGTGACCTGTTTATCATGATCTCAACTGCTTCGGACATCTTGCGTTGCAAGCGAAGTCAGAAGACTTCCAAGCGCCACACGATAGATTGTCAAGTTCAAGAGAGCAATTTGCACCCGATTTAATATGTTTACTTTATTTATACTTCAAAATCTTTATGTTTGGGGGATTTCCTACTGTCAAATCAAAGGGATGCTGTCAACTTAAACAATGCTTATATTGTGAATGTAAAGAATAAAAAAACCATGAAAAATTATAGAAACATAGACAAAAACATAGAATGTGTCAGCAGATGGGGCCCATCTAGTCTGACCAATTTCCACTTAAAAAAATAATGATCTGAATAGTTTTATTAGTCCCTGGTCTTATCGTATATCTAGGATAGCCTTATGCCTGGCCAATGCATGCTTAAACTCCTTCACTCTACCACTTCTGCTGGGAGGCTGTTCTCTCAGTAGAGTAATACTTCCTGATAGAAACATGGATTATACATTGTTTTAGCAAAATTGTGGCTTTATATGCAAATGACACATTTTAGTTTATTTGCATATCAAGCCACAGGTGATGTCATAAACAGGAGACTAAACAGACACATTTAAAACATATATTCTCTTCTCCATTTTCTTGCAGTTCTGCTAACACAATATACAGACCATTCTTCATAATTTGTTTTAATTCTCTATGCTCACATGATATGTAATGCTAAGGCTGACAGAGCTCCTTTAAAGGTTAATTTAATAGGGGATTCTGTGTGTGTGCATGAAAGGTATAGCCACTGTCAGTGGCAGACAAAATTTGGGCAGCCCTTACCCATGTTGCACACCTACGACATGCCCCATCACCCACATTGCACACACATTAAATGCCCAATCACCCCATTACATGCCCCATCACCCACATTGCACACACATTAAATGCCCAATCACCTCATTACATGCCTCCATCACCCACATTGCACACACATTAAATGCCCCATCACCCTCATTACATACCCCCATCACGTCCATTACATGCCCCCATCACCCCGATTAATTGGAAGGCGCTAAAGCTTGCTGAATGGTGGGGGAGGGAGAGAAAATCTTCGAAGTACCAGAAGTGTGCTTTAACACCCTCTGGCAAAGTGCCGCCCTAGGCAAGTGAATTGTGGAAAGTACACTACTGGATACTGTGCCATGCCATATACAGTGAGAAGGATGCTCCCGTTGCTCACATGCATATTAGACATCGACAGAGGGAATGCCCCTTTAAGGAATTATCCAGGAAAGATCAGTTCCCGGGAGAAAGCCTGCAGAATCTAGTTTTGTTTTGCAGCAATAAAAAACATCTAAAAATAAATAAATAATAAACTCATCTGTTTTTTTGTTTTTTTTTGCAGTGTGAGCATTAATATGCATTAATTAATATTATTAATATTTAACTGTAGTGATTCTTCAATAAGGGCAACTGCAAATATAACAAGCTAAACCTGATTCATGTGGGTATAAACATCCTAAGTTGCCACGTGTCTGCTCATATCTCTTCCTTTTCCTACTTCCCTTGCATTGACTTTGGTTCTGTAAGCCCCCCTTCTCCCTCCCCCCAGAGCCTATGCTTTTATTCCAGTTCTCTACAATCCATCATTACAATGAATCTCTGCTAAATGACTCATTAAGTGATTGGATATTTGTAACGGTTAAAATTTCCTTCTTTTTTTTTGTAACCTCATTAATTTATATTTTTTTCCTTCCAAACTCAGCAGCCAACTCTTTTCTACGCTTATTGTCTCCCACTGTTATCAAAGCATTTAAATGCATTAATCCGTGACAAGTGGCTCCATTTGATCCATAACTGATTATTTCTGCCTGAAAACTACAAATAAAAGCAATGAAAAGGGGGGAGAGAAAAAAATCACCAGGCATAGCAGTGATCACAAGAGAAGCGTTGTTCATATTTAATCTGTATTTTCTCTTTTTTTAGCATATGGTCAATTAACTCTATTTTGGGACATTCAGTGTGTCATCAATAATGTTTTGAGCTCTCAGAATGAACAGGAACATGTCCCCTGCCAATATAGCATCCCATAGACGCCTTCGTTGAACAAAAACCCTATTGACAGCCCACAGACCACTCCATTGTACCTACCTACACCACTCTACTGTGGCGCCCCTCCCACAGACCACATGATTGTTCTCTTCTTGCCAACAATATGTTTTTATTTAATAAGAATATACATTTATTAACCCACCTGTTTTACTTTACATGGAGTCCTAACCCTGGTGATCCAGTGGAGAGAACGTGAGCTCTGTGCTCTGGCAGTCCAGTACAGATCACTTTTATGCTGCTCCTTTTTAATATGCATCAACCTATAATGCCACACCACTGTAGCACAGATCTGCATCCCTCTATGATAGACAAAAAAGCTAGTACCTCATTCTCCTAGCCCTTGTTACTGCTCTAGAAACGTTGTGTACTTTTATGTCATAGTACTATGATAAAAGTAAGTTTGCCGTTTCAGCTTTTTGTTAATATTATCAGTGCTATGATGCATTCTTCTGTCTTTTTGCACAACAACTATTTTATCTTTAATCACACCCAACAGTGATTCAATTTTCAAATATAGAGACTACTAGGGGGCGTAGCTTATGGGTAGGGTGACCACATTTTTTGTCTGCCATTCAGGGACACATTTCATATTATATAAATTATTAGTTAGCTTTGGGAACCATGTAGATATCATATCGAATAATATATTTATAATATGCATACAGTCATTATCATACAGGAGCATTTTCAGAGAATTTAACCACTCTATTGCTCGATAGACAGTTTCAGAGAACGTAACCCCTCTATTGCTCGATAGACAGTTTCAGAGAACTTAAGCTCTCGATTGATAGATAGGAAGTTTCAGAGAACTTAACCCCTCTACTGCTAGATAGGAAGTTCCAGAGAACGTAAAGCCTCTATTGCTAAATAGGCAGGTTCATAGAGCTTAAAAACTCTATTGCTAGATAGGCAGTTACAGAGAACCTAACCCCTGACTGTTGAAACCTCCTTTATTCAGAGCTCTCAATCTGGGATTTTTTATTGTCTCGGATTGAGGCTGCCCAGGACCTGGGACATAAACCCGCATTGAGGGACTGTCCTGGGCAATCTGAGACACATAGTTACCCTACTTATTGTGGAGTGTCAGTACTAATGTGCCTGCGCTGAGTCCCCGAGAATTGCCTCACAATATAATTCTTTGAATGCATTTGGAAGTCATATGCAATGTTTCACAGACTCAAACATCTTAATCTTATAAGGTCAGAATTCTAATGATCATAGCGTCTAAGCTCTGGAGTATGTAAGGGATATCAAAGTGTCTAAGAAGCAAATTGACAAATGCACATACCAATATTTGTCAATGTAATAAAGTTGCTTTATTCAACAGCCTCGTAGTCTGTCTTCCTGCCCAGCATGCCTCATCTATCAAAGAGATTTCTGATAAATCTACCATTATGAAAAAAATCATCCCTGAAATGTCTTTGTTGAAAGGAAAAAAAAAAAAAAGTGAAATTGGAATAAGTACAAAACCCCTCTGCTCCAAACAGAGCAACACGAAGACAACATTTGTAGATTAAAGCTGTTCTTTTACACCAAACTCAAAGGAAGATTTAAGGAGATATTGATTGAGTGATGTGAACATGCTGTTAAGATACCTACTTGAGGGACTCTGGAATATAACTCAAACACAACTCAATAAATCTCAGGGTTTAAAAAAACATTTAGAAAATAGTTTTTTTTTATTTTTTCCTGGTCTTTCTTTTTTAATAATGAGATAGGTATGCTCGTTTGTTCTATAGAAACTTACGGGGGGTTTGTTGCTTATTAATCAGAATCAAAAATAGTTAGACTATTTGATCTCCATATTCTTATTATTCTTTTTATTATAAAGCAAGATGAGGAAGTTCCTTTGAATACTATATAACCCTGATCCATTATCTCTTTTTTTTTTTTCACCCATGCTACTGGGAGTTAACGTATAATGACATTTTTTTTTTTTTCATTTTTTTTTTTAAATAAAGACCTCGCATTGTGCTGTATCCTAGCATATATACGTTTATATATTATAAAAGATTTGCCAGTTACTACATGTTCTTGTCTTTCTTGTCAATCCAACATTAGTTTCCTCTCGTAGTATATAACCGTTAATTAGACTCTGGTGAAAGGTCACAGATTACACAAACGTACACACAAGTCTGCGCAGTGACCCGAAAAGGTGCTCATTGTTGATGGAATTTCCATATGCCTACCCAGAATCCCTTGCAGTGGTGTTAGAAATAGCATTCTGTGGGAATAGCAGGCCTTCTGTGGGAATAGCAGGCCTTGTGGCTTTGTCTGGTGGTAGGGTTGCCACCTGGCCGGTATTTTACGGGCAGGCCAGTAGAAAATTGGCATCAGGCCAATGTTAAGTCTACGGAGACAATACCAAGGCCGGTATTTTTCTGAAGAAAAGGTGGCAACCCTATTTGGTGGGTGTAGAGTTGTGTTTGGTAATTCCTCTGCTACCTGGTGAATTTCAGGTGGAGGGGTTTTAACTTCACATTTACCCCCACCATTACATAAATGGTTTGGTCGTCAAGGATCTTTTAATCATTATGAAAATGTAAATTATCCAGAAATTGTCTACAGATATAATATTAACATATTCATATTGAATCATGTTACATATAATGCTTAGTTAGAGTATAAACTGTATATATATATATATATATATATATACATATATGTGCTTGACAAAGGGCAGCCGTTATGCCCGAAACGTTGCAGTTTCAACAATAAAAATATTTTTTGGGAGAATTATTGGATTTATATATATATATATATATATATATATATATATATATATATATATACACTGATTAAACAGTTAAAACTTTCTTTAAGATATCATTTCTATTAAAGGGACTATATCGCCTAAACATTGTTTGCCCTGTGCATGTAGGAAATAAAATATGATTACAAAATATATATCTCTCTCATGTTAGCAGAACTGTAAGCAAATGCTGAAATTAGGAGAAAATGTAGTTTTAACTGTGTCTGTGGAGTCTCGTGCTTATGACATCACCTGTGGCTGGATATGCTAATGACCTGTTTTTGTAGTCTGCGTATCAAACCACCGGCCATGTCATACACAGCAGACTCCACAGACACTTTTACATTCATTTTTTCGCCTAATCGAGGCATTTGCTTTCAGTTCTGCTAACGCAGAGTATTCATCATATTGCATCATTTTTGTTTGTCTGCATTTACGGTAAAACAATATTCAGATGATATAGTCCCTTTAAAAACCTCTATTTATAAAAGTGGAGATTTGATCACATTCTACACTATGCTTAGCTCACAATACACCAAAGTACCGTATTTATCGGCGTATAACACGCGCCGGCGTATAACACGCGCCGGCGTATAACACGCGCCGGCGTATAACACGCGCTGGCGTATAACACGCACCTCATTTTAAGAAGGAATTTCAGGAAAAAAAACGTACATTTCAAATAAAGAACTTTGAAGCCCAATATGCCATTCAATATGCCAGGATATTGCCCCCAATATGCCATTTAATATGCCAGGATATTGCCCCCAATATGCCATTTAATATGCCAGGAAATTGCCCCCAATATGCCATTTTAATATGCTAGGATATTTCCCCCAATATGCCAGGATATTGCCCCCAATATGCCATGTAATATGCCAGGATATTGCCCCTTAGTATGCTCGTTATGCCACCCTCCTCCCCCCCCTTCCCCAGACTCCAGTACTTACCTTGTTCCTGCTCCGTCTCCCGGTGCTTTGAAGGTGCGTGGCTGTGAGGGAAGCGTTGTGAGCTCTCCTCCAGCCGCGCGGAACAATAAAGTTTGTTTAAAAAAAAACACACTTTATTGACCGCGCGGCTGGAGGGGAGCTCACAACGCTTCCTTCACAGCCACGCAGCTTCAGAGCACCGGGGGACAGCAGGAACGAGGTAAGTTTTAGATTTTTTTTTTTTCCCCAGCCACCGATCGGCGTATAACACGCACACACCATTTGCTCCCTATTTTCAGGGAGAAAAAGTGCGTGTTATACGCCGATAAATACGGTAATTCAATATTTGTGGGTTCTAATACTAAATTATTGTGCTTAAGTTTTACAACGTATTATTATTGGAGTACTTTGGGGGGTAATGGTGGGCTAAGTATAATATAGCCGTAAAATGGGACTAAGTCTCCAATTTTGTCTTCAGAGTTAGGGGGTCTTTAAGTAGCTTTAAGAGTTTGTCACCTTTTTTTAATGTGTATGAAAAAAAAAAAAAGCATTATAATTCATGGTGGACTTGAATATAAAGCTCTATTAATGAAAGATGGAACTGCAGAGAACGGAAAAGTGAATTGCAAGCTAAAGTCCAAAATAGCGGAGTCTGAAGTACAGCCGAACGGTAGAATGTCTCTAACTCAGCTACTTTGGGCTGAAGTTTGAAGTTCCCTTCCCATTTCCCTGCAGTTTTCTTTTTCATGACTAAAACCTCTCAGTTGCCAAACGATCGTTGATTTTTGTAAAATCCAGAAACAAGTGTGTAAAATAATCTACATAAAAAAAAATGTAAAAAAAATCGACCAGAGGAGTTAATTAATTCAGTTTCAACTCAAACGTAACATCCAGGATCTTAAAGCACTAATCTGGGATATGCTAATCTTGAATTTCTGCTAAATAAAACATCAATATGTTATTGTAAAAATCCCAATATGTTTTATAACTGTATTAATAATCTATGTTTCTTTCTCCAGATCTGTCATTTTTTTTTTTTTTTTTTATATTAATCAATTATTAAGAAGTCTCTGTTCTGTGGTATCAGCTGGCTTCTCTTTTCTTTCTCTAGTCAGAATTCACACTTTTACAAGTTCAGGAGAGACCGTTTTTTTGTCTATTAATATATCACTATTCCTTGGTGCTTTTGACACTCAAAACATGCTGGGTGTGACTCTCTTTTCCTCAGGGGAAGGCACTACGCTATAATTATATATAGGGTATGTAACATATAATCATGCTAGGAGATCATATTAATTATGGTGATAGTACTCTGTACGGGCCCCAGTGGAGTACAGGTAAGATGTATAGCCTCAGAGACCACAAACTAGATGTTGTATTTTGGATGATACTTGGGGAATTACAAGAGGGATAAGTCAAAGATGCCACAAGAATATTGGTTTGAAAAGCAAGAATACAACAAATACGATTATATATGTATATCTTAAAAACTGCAGAGTGGTTTAAAAATAATAAATAACAGGACATTTATATTTTAATAAAGAATACATATTTGGAACAGCAAAGATATCACAAAAATACGTGGTTTTTCTTAGTTTTTAAAAAATTGAAAAAATTGGCTTGAAGCCAATGTTAAATCTACAAAGGCAATAGCATGGCCGGTATTTTTAATTTTTTTTTTAAAGAAAAGATGGTAACCCTATATATAATGCAGTTATTAGTTACATGTGAGACATGGGCAGGCTGAACGTACATGCTGAATTGGGGTAATTTATGAAAACAAAAATCTTTGGCAAAGTTCGAATATCCTGTTGGCTTCCTCGGCGTTTGTACCACTTTTAAAACTGTGCTCGTTCTACAAAGCAAGGGTGTGGGAAATCTACTCATTGGGTTTATGAAGCGAGATCAATTGTGGGTCAAGATTCTAAACAAGGTGCAGTCACCATGGCAACCAAAGTGGTGCAGTCACCATGGCAACCAATGACCTGTTTCTGCTGATTCCACCACTTTTAGAACCCAGAATTTACTTTGATGCAGAAATATATTGATCCAAATATATTTACTTTTAAAATAGTTTTCTCTCTTTTTTTTTTTTTTTAAATATTGACTTCCTGTTTATTGTCATGTCAAAGATATATTTATTTATTTATTACAGGAAAATTTGGTTTCACCTTGGAGAGAGACTTAAACAGCCACCTGATATCTCCAAACCTTAGTAGATTGTTGTTGGGGGTTTTTTTTTAGAAATATTTTATTTTTATTTCCGAATGTATTTTATTGATTTTTCTTCAAAAAGAAAGAGAGAAAAAATTGTACAATCTCTAAATTATCCGAAACGCTGCCAGCCCCAAGCATTTCAGATAAGATATACTCAACCTGGACCATGAAATCTACGGACTCCGGCCAAGATAGAGAACCACCCGACGGACGTCAATGGTCTAGACCAGGGGTCTCCAAACTTTCCAGTACGCGTGTCCCATCGTCTATTTTACACTTTTTACGTGGGCCAATGGGAAAAAAAATAACAGTTGTATAAATAAATGAATAAGCTTTATTTGGATCTTTTGGGGGGTAAACATGTTTCAGAACAAAAGAGAAATGTAACAATTACGAAGAAAGGAATGCCGAGCTTATCCTGGGAAATTAGCTTTAACGAGCAAAAATGTCTAACCTTAATAATTGCTGAGACTAAAGAATGATTTACTTTACCGCTGATTGGGAAAGCAGGCTGTTTTTTTGTCTTTTTGTTTACTGACATTTTACATTTTGGTAAAACGTTTCTCACATAGGGTATGTATGGTAAATCATATAACTTAGAGCCATAACATCACCCCCTTTTGTGCACTGGCCCACTCTGGCGCATGCACAGCTCTCCTGCATATCTCAGTTCCAGAGTAACGTCGGATCACATGCTGAGGCCACCAAATAGATTTACATGCCGATTTCAGAATCTAGATGGTGGATCTATTCGGATCACATCAATGGCACAGTATTGAATTGCGTGCTACTCATTGTCATGATTTGTCAAGTCTTGTTCTACTTCAAAATGCACATGCAAAAAAAATATATATATATAAAATGTTGATGTCCCTTTAAATCTTAATTATGGCTTCTTTACAGAACTGTGTGCTCCTGCGCTAGGCCTTTGGATGTTCAACTACACCAGCCAAATGACAAGTTGTACTTATGCTAAGATACATTTCTGCCTAATTAATGTGATAAACATGAAATGCCAAAAAAAAAAAAAAAAAAACTGAATACCCATCTGTGTTTTCATATTTGCTTCTGTGGGGGGGGAAAAAAAAATAATAATCTGTAGCTCATTAAAAAAAAAACTGATTATTTATTAGTGGGAGAATTTGTACATTAGTTTGTTATGGGTGTACGGCGGAGGGGAGGCAAGAGAGGGGCCCCCTGCCCCACCCCCCTTGGAAGTTTTACCAGGTTCCCTGAGCACCAGGGGAGGAATAAGCTGTCCCCTGAATAGTAGACTGCAGCTAAGCCCCACAGTCGGGTGGGGGTAAATAAGTAGGACGGGAGGGATATTTTGCCCCCTTCCTTGGAAAAAAAATCCTTCGGACGCCCATGTAGCTTATGCCAGTGTTTGTCATTTTAAGGTAAAACGCGTTGATAAATAATACCCATGGTGTAATTGAGAATGCATGTTTCATGTTAACAATCTTTGTCGAGAAGAGAAAGCTCTTTCGCTCAAGGGACTGCCGAATGAATAATTCAGAAAGTCTCTGCACTGTGGCTACAAATTCAGATGCTCCTTGACAAAAGGTTCGGGATAATTACAGGCCTGTGTAGCTTTTCTGTGACTCTTTACCACAGTCACTTGATCATATTTTGGGGGAATTCTGGTATTCTGGCAACTTGTTAGTGGGCTACTGAGAAGAATATCACCCTCTATCTCCATGTGGATCAGTAAAATAGATTAATTCCAGAACGACATAAGCTGGCAGAGGGCGATCATGATGGGTACCAGGGAATATGTATATATATAATCATTTTTTTAAGATAGATTGATAAAAGCTATAGTCACGTTTAAGTTATCATTCCTCTTTTCTAACTCGAAAACAATGGGTTTATTTTTTTAATCACAATAAAAAAAAATTATGGAAAAAAATGTTCTATATAGAAAAAAAAAAGATTTCAATTTTTTTGGGGTAGAAAGGTATCTTTGTAACTACACCTTGCAAGAGGGGCTTAATTCAAAACTTATTCTGATTTGGTTATTATGGGGGGGGGGGATTCAACTTTTAACTGTTTCAGGGCTGGTCTGCTTTCAAACATAAACCTGCTTAAAGGTATCCAGCTTATTAGTCATTATCATGGGATTCTCCACTGAATTATCCATGCAATTTTATTAAACGTGTCTAGTGTGTCAGTTTTAGACAGCAATATCTCCCTATAGCAAATTGCCATCTTGTTCAGGTGTAATGCATACTATAGTTACTAAATGCGTACTTAATTAGCAATATAACATACAATGTGTAAGGACGTGCACTCAGTGACAATAACCCCAGGCAAATTACTACATTTCAATCGCTATCTAAACATTACACAACACAAAAAAATGGATGCAGTGATCACCTGTTGATTTCCGCCAATTAGCACAATTATTTATCATTTTGATGAATATTACAATCTCAGTTACATGGAAGATGAATACAAATGAGTCTGTTCAGCTGTCTATAACTGACAAATCTCCTGCCCTGAGAACCACAGTTAATTCAAATATATATTATGCTCAGATGAGTTTTCCTAGTTGGTCAGATTTTTTTTAATCCATTGCAAGAGTCTAGGGGGTAAATGGGCAGATTCGCAGGCACCCTAAATGAGTAAAGAGACCAGGGGAGAGCTGGCAAGGAGGGCAGAGGGCTGTGACTGACACATCTCCTGCACTGAGAACCACAGTTAATTCAAATATATATTATGCTCAGATGAGTTTTCCTAGTTGGTCAGGATTTTTTTTAATCTATTGCAAGAGTCTAGGGGGTAAATGGGCAGATTCTCAGGCACCCTGAATGAGTAAAGAGACCAGGGGAGAGCTGGCAAGGAGGGCAGAGGGCTGTGACTGACAAATCTCCTGCACTGAGAACCACAGTTAATTAAAATATATATTATGCTCAGATGAGTTTTCCTAGTTGGTCAGATTTTTTTTAATCCATTGCAAGAGTCTAGGGGGTAAATGGGCAGATTCGCAGGCACCCTGAATGAGTAAAGAGACCAGGGAAGAGCTGGCAAGGAGGGCAGAGGGCTATGACTGACACATCTCCTGCCCTGAGAACCACAGTTAATTCAAATATATATTATGCTCAGATGAGTTTTCCTAGTTGGTCAGATTTTTTTTAATACATTGCAAGAGTCTAGGGGGTAAATGGGCAGATTCGCAGGCACCCTAAATGAGTAAAGAGACCAGGGGAGAGCTGGCAAGGAGGGCAGAGGGCTGTGACTGACACATCTCCTGCACTGAGAACCACAGTTAATTCAAATATATATTATGCTCAGATGAGTTTTCCTAGTTGGTCAGATTTTTTTTAATCTATTGCAAGAGTCTAGGGGGTAAATGGACAGATTCTCAGGCACCCTGAATGAGTAAAGAGACCAGGGGAGAGCTGGCAAGGAGGGCAGAGGGCTGTGACTGACAAATCTCCTGCACTGAGAACCACAGTTAATTAAAATATATATTATGCTCAGATGAGTTTTCCTAGTTGGTCAGATTTTTTTTAATCCATTGCAAGAGTCTAGGGGTAAATGGGCAGATTCGCAGGCACCCTGAATGAGTAAAGAGACCAGGGGAGAGCTGGCAAGGAGGGCAGAGGGCTATGACTGACACATCTCCTGCCCTGAGAACCACAGTTAATTCAAATATATATTATGCTCAGATGAGTTTTCCTAGTTGGTCAGATTTTTTTTAATCCATTGCAAGAGTCTAGGGGGTAAATGGGCAGATTCGCAGGCACCCTGAATGAGTAAAGAAACCAGGGGAGAGCTGGCAAGGAGGGCAGAGGGCTGTGACTGACAAATCTCCTGCCCTGAGAACCACAGTTAATTCAAATATATATTATGCTCAGATGAGTTTTCCTAGTTGGTCAGATTTTTTTTAATCCATTGCAAGAGTCTAGGGGGTAAATGGGCAGATTCTCAGGCACCCTGAATGAGTAAAGAGACCAGAGACCAGGGGAGAGATGGCTAGGAGGGCAATTGCCCCCTCCCTGGCCTGCCCTCTACCCTATCTCCATGGACTGGGGCTGCACCACTTATCAATTCTAAATGCCCTGGGTGTCCAACTGGGGCCCCCAGCTGCTGCAGAACTACAAATCCCCTCTAATTCTCTTTCTGGAATGGCAGTGCATTCTGGTACTTGTGTTACAGAAAGAGCTGGAGGATTGCTATTGGATGCCTAGGCCCTATTGCGCCCGTGCACTTTCTATCTAATTGTTTAGTCTGTCAGTATATATATAAAGAATATATAAAGACATAAAATAAATGGATGAAAGATCCTAGATAAAACAAAATATATAAAATTATTTGATAAAAGTTCCTATATAAAATAAAATATAACAATACAATAAAATTCTAACGGATGAACGATCCTATATAAAACAAAATATCAAACAAAAAAATAAAATAAAATTCTAATGGATGAAAGAACCTATATCAAACAAAATATGAAACAGAAATACAATAAAATGTGAATGGCTGAAAGATACTACATTAAGTACATAGCAAACAAAATAAAATTAGAATGGATGAAAGATCCTACATAAAACAAAATATATAACAAACAAAATAAAATACAATTCTAATGGATGAAAGATCCTATATAAAACAAAATATATAACAAATACAATTGTAATGGATGAGAGATCCTAAATAAGCAAAATATATAACAAAAATACAATAAAACTTTAAGGATTGAAAGATCCTATATAAAGCAAAATATATAACAAAAATACAATAAAACTCCAAGGATTGAAAGATCCTATATAAAACAAAATACATAGCAAAAAGAATAAAATCCGAATGGATGAAAGATCCTATCAGGAAAACGTATATCCGAAAATATTTTTGCTTCAAGACCCTTACTAGCTACACTGCTTCGAGACAGAGGAAAACAGGACCATCAAATTCTACTCATCTGTCAATGTAGTGGATTATTTCTTGAGAGACTGAAATTGGCTGCCTGGAATCCGTACACTATCAATCTTACTCACACAGGGTATAGGGAGGATTCCTAAAAGAGACACACTAGGCAGGGGATACTGTGCTGTGTTTTAGCAGGTGCTAATGCTACTGTGAAACTTTCGGCTGTGTCTGTATCACAGTCCTTGAGTGAAAGATGTGTCATTTTTTTTTTTTCCCACATAACCCAAGTACTTGGTATTCATTCTGTGTTTTACTTTTCCTCCCTCATAAAGGAGGTCATTTTTCAAGCTTACGGAAATGTAGCTAAACTGCAATGCCTACTTGTCTCTCATTTCATTTTTTTTTCTCCCATAATGTCACTTGTTTTTCTCGGATTTTTACAAAGTCAGGGTTGTGTTTCCTGTTCATGTTTCTATTTATTTATTTGGGATTAGCTTCCATAAAAAAAAACAAAAAGACATTGATGTATGTACAACTTATCAAAGGCAAAAAATAAAAAAAATGAAAACCCCAAAAAGTAATGCTCTCTCCTGGCTGGAGTCCAAACCATCATCCTGCAAAATTTTGACAAGGCTTGTCATAGGCAATTTTGCAACGCCTAATAACTGGGCCACGTGGCGAGCTCGCCAAACCTCTTATCAGGGATGACAGACGTCTCAGCCGCAAAGATGACGCACAGTACACATCAATGCCACTCCGCAGAAAGCGATGGGTTATTGTGATCTGCATCTTATTAAGAGTTATTTATTTATAAAAGCACAGCGCACTGTGTAATCCGCTGTATGAAATGATAGGCGAGGCATCTGAACAAGGATTCCAGTCACCGTAGCAAGGTCCACAGCACATCATTAAGATGTTCCTCCTTAAGTCCAGTTGATGTCCATTATGAAAAATGTTTGCTGAGAGCACATCCTATTTATCAATCTTTTCTCAAGTCTGAAGTACAGAGAAAGGGTACTTCTGCCCCAAAATCCAAGTATTGAAACCTAACAAAATAACCCAAGTTTGAACAAGGGGCGCTATACACCAATAGTAAGGTGCAGGTGAGTCGAGGCGAGATTTCACCGACTTATCTACGTATTATAAAGGACTAGCTTCTTGGTCTTTTGGTGAATTTTCTCCTGCAAAAAGCACAGAACTTTATCGTAAAATCAGCGATACTTCCTCAAAGATTCCACAATGCGCTCTGAACTCTGTTCTTCGTGCAGGATCAACTCAACTAGTTTGCACGATGTGTAGTTACGTCGGTGAGATGAAAAGTCGATCTCAACTCAACTGTTACTCACTTTAGTGAGTAGCTGACAATATGTTCAGAGCTAGTGTTTTTCCTTAATCTGTATACCGGATGAACATTCCCCCGCCTCTATTGCGCATCCTGAAGGTTTGGTAAATAGCCCGACGATCTTTTCCAATAATGCTTATATAGTATGGTGCCTAGCAGAATATATTCGTCAGAAAGTAATGGTAAAATACACGTCAGTAACAATTAAATTCCACTCATCACAGCAAAAAATGAAGAAAGAAAATCACTATTTTCCAAACACCACCAAAGCTCTCTCAATACAAATACCAATACAAAAATAGTTTTCAGAGGTCTACTTTTAGCTGTTGTTGCCGACCTCCTTAATGATTTGGTTTGGACCGTCACAGCTGTTACCACTGGTGTCCTTACACAGAGATTTGTTTTAGAAGTGTAACTATCACAATCACATGATCTTATCAGCGGAACTGAAATGTCATTAAGACAGTAGGTGGAGCTGTCCAGTATGGACGCAAATGTAGCTATACAGGGACTCTTTTCTTGTGTCGCCCTACTTTTTTTTTTTTTTAGGAATCTTGATCTTTGCACCAGTCACAGAAAGAATATTTCTACTTCCATACTAACTGCATGTCAACTATAATAATGTGTGGTTATTCTTAGAATATGTGTTAAGGTCTCATGGCAAATAATAATCTTTCATTCTGTTGATTTTTTTTTTTTGTAGTTTTTTTTTCCCTTTTAACTCCAAACACCAGAAATTTACAGCTGTGAAGAATTTATCTTTGAATGACAAAGCACACGGCCCCCCCTCTGCCTACAACTCAATTGTTACAATATCAGCCTCCAATACATGACTTTAACTATTAATCAAACCTTGGCAGACATTACTGCGTGTGTTATGTGTTAATCTCTGTGATTCATACAGAGCAAGAGATTATTATGTGCATTTTTGCAAAAGATCCTTGTATTTAATTAGAATTCTGTGCACGTGTGCCTCCTACATACAAATAACATTCTCCCAAATTATAAACAAAGCACAAATCTATGAAGGGGAACTGATTTGGGGTAATAAACTCTTCAGGTAGCAAGCAGAGGAGAATACACATCACAATAGCTTACAAATACATGTTTAAAGAAACAGTTTGAGGCATATGTACAAATACCCAATTCATTCATTAGCCAGACAATGTGTTAAAACTAACACCATATGTTATTTATTTTTAGAGGAGTGGGAGGGGTGTGGATGGATCATTTCCATATCCAGATTGGCTGTAATGTCAGAGAAAGTTTTTTTTTTTTTTTTCTTTTAATTATCTTTCAAATTTAAACAACGCACCCATTGGAAAAAGGGGTGTAACAAACATAATGAAGTATTTATATAAAAGTATATATATATATATATATATATATATATATATATATATATAGATACATTAACTGCTGCCGGCATCAACTGCTATAAATTGAGCTACTGAGCTACTGAGCTTGATGGGAGTTGCAGTGCCGGGGATTTCTTTTACCTAATATTAACCCTAACACTCCCGCTGTATGTAAGAATCAAAGACTAAATGATATATATATATATATATATATATATATATATATATATATATATATATATATAACATTAGACAGACCACAGCTTCTGCAGAACCTCTTGGATTTTTTATCACTACACCGAATTCCGAGATCCATAAAGTAGAACACAGTCGGAGAACCCTGCTTCCCAAGATGTTCTGCAGCAGGTTCAGTGTCCGTGGCAAGAAAAAAGTCTTTTGACAAAATTGATCTGCACCTTTAGGGATTCCACCTGCCTCCTTTAACCCTTTCACTACTTTTTTTTTTTTTTTTTAAATAGCTGTTAAGACATATTGGTTCATAAGCACAACACAGAGATTCTGAAGATAAAATGGGGGGGGGGAGCAACAAAAATAAATAAATCTCAATTTAAAAAAAAAATATATATATATATCAATTCAAATAATAAAATCAATAATGTACCTGATATGAAAGAGTTGACGATATCGGAATCATTCCTACCTGGTCTGTGGAGGTGGTGCTGTTGAAAGGTGTGGTGTAGGGACCCCTGACAGTACAGCAATGTGCAAGAACTTATCCACAAACACAAGATCCAAGACATTGCAGAGACCATAGCTGTTATCTAAAGGGAAACCAGGCAGGGATTATTATCATTATCGAGAACCTATACACACATGATACATTGCAGCCATTCCTCCCAATGACAGGCTAAGCCCACTTAACATATCTGGCCCGTAAGACATTCTATTTTGAAATGGAACACCCAACTCATTTCGCTCTGTAGAGCTGATTACAAGCAGCACACATGCTATGTTGGTATTAGCATCCATGTTGTGCCAGTGGCCCGTCATTGTATTAATCCTGAAGGGGTAAAAACAGCAGCACCTACCAGTTTAATGACCTTATAGCTAGGCGCATGGAAGGGGCCATCATAAAAAAAATATAATGCATCAATGAAGATGGGTGAATGTGTTTAATTATTTAGCAATACTAATGAAATCCTAATGGTCTACACCATGCTATGCTGAACTAGCTCTATATATTGTAACCTAGATATAAATATATAGCAGCAGACCCACCATAACTATATTACTGAATTAAACATTAATATTCACCCTCTGCTACATTGTATACATGTTATCAATACTTTATTTAAGGACATGATACATGTTTCTAGCTGTCAGTCTGTTATAATATTTAAACATTAATGACATTTTTGTTCAGATTCAGGTTGCAGTTTATTTTGATTCTTATATATATGTTTATGAAGCACATCTAGGAAACCTAGCTATTGTGGACTGTCATTCCCTGTCATGCTGTAACTCTGGCACTCCAACTCCCACTGCTAAAAGTCATCCAACGAGCTAGGTACATTAACCAATGGGCTGGGAAAACCAGAGTCACAGCTGCTGATTTTAATTAGAACTCCCATCATGCATGTCCAGCCAGATGACTAAGGGTATTCTGGTAGCATTTGGCTGGCTGGGCATAACAGAAGTCTGTTGCTGCTGGAATGCATGGGGACTCTGGTCAGGGCAAGTCTAGTGTTTCTACTTTGGAATTTGTCTAAAACCAAATTAATCAAACTTTATGGATTCTCCCTATCCAGCCAGTCACATGACTTCTAGACCTGATTTAATGACCCAATCAGAGGAATGCAGGGAACATGCCATGCAATCCCAGGGGGTCTTTAGTAGCTGTAACATGCAATATGAGGTGTAATAACTTCATATATTCCTGTCCACAGCATGGTAACCAGGTATACACATACATTCATATATATACAGGACATGGAGCCTTATACATGGCACACTCCTAATTAGCACCTTGTAAATGTGTTTATTATGACAAAAATACATCAAATATAAAAATTATAGTCTCCTAAAGGTTTCATGAAGACCATACACCACATATTATATATATATGTTTTATATATATATATATATATATATATATATATATATATAATTACAAACATATTTTATGTAAATTATATGTGTATACACATTAATATATACATATATAATATATGTGTACATACTATTAATCAGCAGATTTTATTCATTAATACTGTACACATAAGGGTTAAAACACAGTTAATCTGTGTGTAAACCTTATTGACAAAATAACAATATCCCATAGCTTATCAATACAGGTGAATTGATACAGGCTGTCCATGCATTGCAATACAGACAAGCTGTGCCTGATTTTACCCATCATGGATCCAACAATAATGTATTGTATCTCTGTGTTAATAATTACTTATATACCAGGGACTGCCCCTCTGTGAGCCCACCTCATGTCTCTGTGAAGAATGGATAGACCCCTCACACAATACAAGGGAGAACTTGGTCAGTCTGGCAAAAGTTACCCAGGTCTTCCATCCAGAAAGAATAGACCTCAGCACAACTCACAATGATGGCAGAATGCAGAGGTGGATTTTACAAACGTAAATCCCCCCCAGAATAGCTCCATAAACCCCTCTTTGTTCTCCTGTAATCCAGCATCACCTCCAGCCTCCTACCCCCTTGTCCCAAAACCCACCTTCGCAGCAGAAACATGCACATTACTCGACATCTCATTTCATTATCTGATGCCTTTTTAAATCCCCCCCCCCCCAGCTCAGTGTCATTAAACCCCCCCTAAATCCTCTTACCTGAGTAATCCAGCCAGCCACAGAGAACTCCACAAGCATTCATTTGAAAGATCTAGCACTTTTTAAAATCCATTTGCACCAAAATAAGCCTTATTAATCAGTTGCCCAAATTAATCAGCTGGGTTGTTTTTTTGGAGGAAGGGGGGAGAGTAGGGGGGGGGGGGGATGAAGAGTTCAGGGATTACAAGATACCCTCAATGCTTTCCCAAATCCTCCAGTATTTGTAGAAGAGGGGAAAAGACATCAGATCTGTGCTTGTGTTGTCAGAATAAAACGTGGCCAAAATTTGAGGGGTGGAAAGCAGCTCATGTTGACTTTCTGGATCACATTCCAGCATCACCTTGCTCCTGATGTGGCTTTTGAAGTGGTCCTGATGCTGCTCAGCCAGATAGAGATCTTCCCTTGCTCTCAGCACAAAGCACTGGGAGCAGCCAGGCAGTTGTGTGTATAGCAGGAAGGCTGGCTATATACTATGACTGCTCCTAGTATAGCAGAGATTTCAGTGCTTCCCCTCTGTGCAAACTATCATATGTCTTAAAGGGACCGTACCCATCTCCCTCCCTACCTCCCTCCTTCAGCAATTTGGGAGACTGCCCACTAACTCTCCATGTCTGCTCAAGTGGTCTCATTACACAAATCAATTTCTAACCCAGGGCAGAGCATTTCATTTTGAAGAAGCTGAAACCAAAATGTGGTCAGGCACTGGCCAGTGTATGCGAAATGCATCGGGGCGTGGCTGCAAAGTACCCAGTCCATGGTATTTTAATGAGTTGGGATGGAGAGCCAGTTGCCTTCAAAACCTGGTAAATAGAGATGGATGAGATGTCCAGTGATTGGACAAAGGGGAAATATTGCATTCACAAAAGGGGCAGATAATCAGTACTAGGGGACATGTAAACAAATTACCCCCCCCCTCTCTCTCCCAAAACCAATGGGTATAGAAACACAATGACAATGATACAGATAATCTCAGAGGGGTTAACCTGTGAAATATTAGGAGTGAAATGTAAAGTTAGAAGGAATTTAACCCACTGAAGCATACTTTGGCTAATTTAACCCATTAAAGCATGCTTTGGCTAATTTAACCCATTGAAATGTGCATTGGCTAATTTAACCCATTAAAGCATGCAGTGGCTAATGTAACATTAAAGCGTGCATTAGTACATTTAACCATTAATGCATGCATTGCCACATTTAACCTACTGAAGCCTGCTTTGGCTATTTTAACCCATTGAAGCATGCATTGGCGCATTTAACCCTTTGAAGCCTGCACTGGCTATTTTAATCCATTGGAGCATGCATTGGCAAATTTAACCCATTGAAGCATGCATTGGCACATTTAACCCACTGAAGCATGCATTGGCTATTTTAACCCGTGTAAGCATGCACTGGCACATTTAACCCATTTAAGCATGCATTGGATAATTTAACCTGTTTGAGCATGCATTGGCACATTTAACCCATTTAAGCATGCATTGGCTAATTTAACCCACTGAAGCATGCAGTGGCACATTTAACCCATTTAAGCATGCATTGGCTAATTTAACCCACTGAAGCATGCATTGGCTAATTTAACCCATTGAAGCATGCAGTGGCACATTTAACCCATTTAAGCATGCATTGGCTAATTTAACCCATTTAAACATGCATTGGCTAATTTAACCCACTTGAAGCATGCATTGGCTAATTTAACCCATTTAGGCATGCATTGGCTAATTTAACCCATTGAAGCATGCATTGGCTAATTTAACCCACTGAAGCATGCAGTGGCACATTTAACCCATTTAAACATGCATTGGCTAATTTAACCCACTTGAAGCATGCATTGGCTAATTTAACCCATTGAAGCATGCATTGGCTAATTTAACCCATTGAAGCATGCATTGGCTAATTTAACCCATTTAGGCATGCATTGGCTAATTTAACCCATTGAAGAATGCATTGGCTAATTTTATAAGTGGGAAAGAGGATTTCTGCGGCAATGTTCAATGAAAGTAAATCATTCAGCAGGGACATTCTGTTGGTTGCCATGGTGACTGCTGCACTTTTAGAACACTGGTCCACAGTTCTTCATACATAGTCCTCTGTTTGCATGTTCCAGATCCTGTGCTATGCAATTCAATGATTCCATGAGTTGAACGACAAATCCCGGCTCTGAGGTCACTGAATGGGCTAAAGATATATAATGCTTGTATACTCAGACACTCAGACATAATAATATACTCAATGTGTTACCTGCTAATATAGGAACATAGAAGTCCATCAAGTTCAACCCTTCTACCTATACTTCTTTCTGATGTGATCCAATAAAAACAAAACCCTTGGAGCTCTGGGTATTGATCCAAGTGGGAATACAGGTATTCTGGCCAGAAGAGCTAACAATTGATGAATAATACCAGTGAAATTTGTGAGGTGAGAGAGTTGAAGGGCAGGGTAAAGAAGCCAGTGATTCAGCTTATTGCAAACTATGGAGCCAGTGGTTCTGCTTAGAGGATCTTCCAGGCTGGATTAAGATGTTGTAGACCCCTGTGATCATGATGCCGGGGGGTGGGGGGGGGGGGTGCTTTGGAGGCATGCAGCGTACTCAATCTGTGGTGTCCCTGACACCAGAGAATCCCACTGAACTCTACCTCAGTCCCGAAAGGTGGAACAGAAGAAGAACTTGTAGGGACAACAAGACAGACCCGCAAAATCGGGACTGTCCCGGGGACCAGGACAGGCCAGAGGCCCTATACTTGGCTGAGTTCCATGGCCTGTAGTCCCTAAAACCCATGCCTTAATCCTGCCCTGAAGATCTTACAGTGTATTTATTGGCAGGACAAAACCTGGTTTCCTAGACAAGCAGGGATTTTGGTGCCACTTTCCCCCGATTTCTTCCAAATCACTGTTGTATTTGGCATGGGTACAGCTTGGCGAGCCAGTCATGTACTCCTGAGTGGGCTGTTCCCATCAGCCTCAAACTATGTGTGTGTATGCTCCACCTTTCCACGAATCACAAACTGACGCACTACCTCATGGGACACAAAGCTGACAGTATTTATTTACTCTCCCAATGCCACCCTTAGACTTAAAGACCTGGATTCATGCATCCTAAGAGATTCTGCAGCAGCTGGAGATCCTCATGTGGAGAACAACACATTGTATCACATTAAAGTCATCACAAGCTTACATTATATCCCAAGGCATGGGCAGAGAAGCTTTACCAACCACAGCTACATATGCAAAAAAACCAAAAAAACCCATTAAAAATCAAAAAAATCAAATAGATTTGCACAATTCTTGCGGCGCTGAAATAGTTAAGATTCAATTGCCCCTGACTGATAGCTCCAGCTATACATCATTAGAGAGCATGCTTTCACAACCCATCCTGGGGGGGCTTGGCATGTAATTTATTGATTTCTTAATATTTCGATATGTGATTGTTCTTGGGTAGATCATAATTCATAGTGCTGCTCTGCTGATAATTTCCCATCAATTCAGACGCAAGAATTTGCTTGTGGGGACTTGGCAGAGGTTTTACTTCATACTCAAAGCTCCGCTCTCTAATTTATAGCTTCTGTTATCTTTTAACTCCATTCAGTATAAATTAGAAGCGCCTCCCCAGGCCCCCTGTCGGCTGTATTTCCATTGGGTTTGAAACATTAATGCTTTTTTTTTTTTTTTTTTAAGGTTAAATAATTCAGGGTCTTTGCTTGCTCAAGCTGTTTGTGTTCTTTATGTCTAATAACTTCCCCTACATCACCCCTTATATGATGACTTATACAGATCAATAGAGAAGAGGATTATTATTATAGTTGTATCATAAGCTGTGGTTTAATGTAGTGGATTGTTTGCTCTATACTCTTGTTTTTGGGCAGTGGTCTGATTAAGTTTCCAGGCACCCAGGGGGGCACTGACCCCTATCCTTTCTTTTAGAATGCTCCAGTCAGGGGGTGCCATTAGGTGCCCATGTGACCCCCCCTCCAATACACCCACATACCCATTGCAGACAGACTTTAGAGTTTAGAGTTTTATCATCCCACCTAATAGCTGTCACAAGGGGCTGTCGGATGTGGCCGGTGGGCCGTAGTTTGGAGACCCCGATCTAGATGAAATGCGATGTATTGTTATTGGCCACTTGTTGGTAAAGCACAGTATCCAAGCTGGACTCAAGTTAGTTAACCCATTAAAAGATTATAATTATAATGCAGAAGACCTAAAACCTCGCCATACCCTTCCACTGGACAGTTTGGCATCTCCAGTCTTCACATAAAATGGATTTTAATTATAATAGCTCATACGCTAGTGAGATGACTCAGTGATCTAATGCAGCACCTGTAGAATCCATTCAATCAACTGGATTACTATTTTGATTCCCAGTGGGCTTAATTCAGTCTTTCATCCTTTTCTAGTCAATAAAATGAGAACCATTAAGTTGAGCAATATCTTGCACACAAAAAAGAGAGAATACGATGTTGTTATCAATTACGGCTTTATTATGTAAGCAAATGAAATGGCTGCTTTGAATCCCGACTGTATTTTGGGGGCCCCCCCACAGTGACTACGTAAGGGGAGACCATTATAGTGAAGGGACAAATAGTTGACATGGGGCCCCACTCTGATTTTCCCCATAATCCAAGAACCACCATTCTTTGATCATTGTTTGCATGTTTTGCATTTTACATGGACCTTGGAGGAGATCCTGGCTACTTCCTGTGACTTTGGTACCTGCTAATGACTCTTGTGTTACGAAGACCTTGGTAGAAATATGGGTGGAGTAAAATGGTAATGGGTGGAGTAAAATGGTGCTTATTGACTGACACATTCTGTGTTTCCATTTTCGTTTTCTAAAGCCAGCATCATTTCACAGTATCAACACTGCTGTCCATTTACAGTGATATCACTGCTTTCTTTATTATTCCTTTTTATTTTTCAGCAAAGCCATTTGTATTTAGAAAGCCAATAAGCATGGCTGGAGAAATAAGGAATGCAAAATCAGCCATATGGAAAGCTTGATTTCAAGAATGCACAATTTCCCCAAACATACAATTTGAAGCAAATTGCCACCAATATAAGACAGAATGTTATGCTACATAAAGCTCAGTTTAAAATGTACAATTTTTGGTGACGGATTCCCTTTCACCTCTGGAATTGGCCATACCATTTCCGTTCAGTATCTGCCTGCCCAAGGGCAAAGCACCGGTGTTTGGATGCAGAGTGTGTGAGATCAGGACCATGGTCAGCGGCCACGTCGACGAATGTGCAATAGTGTATGAAAGAACTGAAATGCAAAGGGTGATAGATCAGACATCTGGAAGGGATAAAGAATAGGCCTGCCGGAGTCACAGAGGGGTTAGAAGTTACTGGTGAAACTTGTGACAGTGATTGGAGCAGCTCCTGAAATAGAACAGGATCAAGCTATCAAGGACTCAAGGATGATAAATAAAAAAGAAAAAATATTTTTTTTTACTTTTGAAGAAAAATATTTACTGTTAAAGTGTGCCCTATGTGCATGCTTAATAGGCTGATCAATGGTAATCACTTGTTAATTAGTTAATTATACATGTAATAATTTTAATAACTGACCACACACTGAATGACCAAACAATAACATTCTGGATATTGTTAAAACCACAACCCAAGGCAGGTAGATAATGACCGAGAAACATAGGAGTTGGTATTGAACAGCTGATAGAGAAATACATCTATACTTTCCCTGGATGTTTTGTGGGTCAGAGGGGACCCTTGCCCCTCAATCTAGAGAATAGCAAGCCATGCAGACTAAAGCAATGTGTATGTTCTAGTCAAGTGATAGTTTTCTGGGTTCTTTTGATTTGGGGGAAATTAATATGGAGAACAGATGTCCAGTTAAAGATTTGGGTCATTGAAGAATGAAGTTTCTGTTTAATATCATTGAGAGTCAACAACAAGTCACTTTCAAGCTGTATATGGTGGTATATACAGGGTGCGTGCGTATCTCTACAGGAGATCTCTACCCACACATGTCCCAGAGCTGACCTCATACCAAGAAAGCTGGATGGATGGCTGATTAAGCAGACAGATCGATGATAGATAGATAGAGAGATAGATAGAGAGATAGATAGATAGATAGATAGATACATAGATAGATAGATAGATAGATAGATAGATAGATAGATAGAGAGAGAGATAGATAGATAGATAGATAGATAGATAGATAGATAGATAGATACATAGATAGATACATAGATAGATAGATAGATAGATAGATACATACATAGATTTATGATAGATTGATATATATAGATAGATAGATAGATAGATAGATAAATAGATAGATAGATATGCTGATTGATTATGTATAACTATATATATTGATAGATGTATTGATTGATAGTAAATAAATAGATATAATTATGATCTCTCTCTCTCTCTCTCTCTATATATATATATATATAGAGAGAGAGAGAGAGAGAGAGAGAGAGAGAGAGAGATTGATATATAGATAAATAGATAGCTTGATGATAGCTCAATAGATGGGTGGATAGATAATCGATAAATAGATCAATAGACAGTTGCTATATATATATATATATATTATATAGCTAAATTGATTGATTATAGTCTGGTAGATAGACGTATATACTGGTAGATAGATGATTGATAGATAGATAATAGATAGATAGATAGATAGATAGATAGATAGATAGATAGATAGATAGATAGATAGACAGATGGAAGATTTGATATAACTTTCTATATGACTTCACATCTCAGTCTAAAAAAAGTGCATTCAGTGCCAAATGGAGACTGTCATGTGTTGGTATTATTCAAATTATGATGGGTTAGTACTAAGCCCTCCATCACAAGAAGCATGCTTAGCCTGTTCACTGCTTTCATAATGATGCCAGAGATGACCAGGCCAAGCTGCTATTCATAAAGTCATCAGGGAATAAAGCAATAAATGGGTCCATAATGAAATCACATCCCACTCTCACCATCACTTCCTAAACATCACATAGGTACATTAAGGGGTAACATATAGCCAATCCCCTTTGTTTTTTTTTTTAAATCTCAAAATGTAAATAAAATTATCTTTCAGTCTTTGCTCTATTGTCATAACAACTTAATTGGATTCACCTGCACTTCCCATCATGGCTGCTACAAAGCTTCTGCATTTTTACTAACTCTTAGTGCTGCTGAAATGAATTAATTATAATGTCATCCTGTGGTCAGAGGAAGCCATTAGGGCCTTGGCAGCGATGTTTTCTTTCTAAGTCTCTAGTTGTAAATAGTTTCAGTAAACACAATGTTTAAAAAAAAATTAAAAATAATATGCAATATTTGTCTTAATTAAAATGTCCTTCGCACA